>BPLR01013597.1:0-107013 GCA_021605095.1 Caerostris extrusa
TACTTGGTATGAAGAATACAAAAATATAGAGAGTTCAGCAATTATTGTAAGTATAAATAATAATAAAAAAAACGTTTAAAAGCAACAAAAATTATTTTTTGGAAGATTAACATTGCTTATATTAAAGCATGGAAAAATCACCCGAGCATTGATAATTATCTCGTGGGCTCATCAAAGCTGGTGATCTCTAAATCCATGGAACTGTACTGAAACTATTTCCAAGAATAATTGTATCAATGTGCTACGATGATTCATTCGCGAAATCTATACCTTTATTGAGTCAGCCAGCAGAAATCTAAATTGAATTCACGCGAATTTTTCCTGTATTGATAAATTTTAATATATCAGTCATTAAGCTTCCTTTACTGAATTCATTTCTTCTACTCAAACAGTACATATGAAAGAAATTTAAATATATCTTTATGAACTGTAGTATGAAAAGAGGCCCTAATTTTTTATTACCAATCTCTGAACACCATTTCATTTTTCTTCCAAAGACAAATAAGAAGGAATAAAACAAAAAGAGTGCCGAACGGGAATAAACAGACTAATAACCGTGCTTTGAAGGTGACAGGCGTAAAAAAGTGCTGTTAGGTAGCGTGAAACCCTTATTCCCATAAAGTTTTCCGTGAAATAAAATATTATTCAAATGGCCTCTTTTCTTAATTTGTTTGAGGGTTTTGTAACGAGCCTTCTTGAATTTATTTCTCCAAGTGACAAGCTGTCATCCCCAGCATCGTTATTAAAAATGCAGCTGTGGGAAGGTCTACGAGTTTCTTCTCTTGCAGAACTTCTTTTTCCATTTAGATTAAGAAGAGAAGATGATGTATGACCTCAGAAACAAATCCGTGGTCCTGAAGCGAGAGCTGTTTGCCCATTGTTTTGGATTCCTTTTAAATTGCTTTCAGTGGACAAAGAAAAAAGAGGTATTAATGAGTGGAAGGGGACTGTCATCCATACATCACACGTTCATTGGAAGAAAAGGTGTTACAATGAATAGTTACGAAGGAGGCTATCGGCTAATTGATGCCCAAAGTTTCAAATAACTATTACCCTCAGGTACATTTCATCATTTCAATTGCGAAATCTCAAAGGGTTGAAAGCTCCTGCGGATCAATGGGACTTTTATTACTACTCAATGCAGTTTCAGATAGAGCTCATTATCATTTGGAATTAGAATAGGCTTGGGAGCACCCCTTAAGTGAAGTTTTTAATATTTATTGTTTTATTGAAGTGCAGAAAAAAATGCCATGTTATTTAATTTTAATTGCTTTTTTGCTATCAGTAATCAGCGTAAATAATAAACATTTTGTGCGATTTTATAATGTTAGTTATTTTAATTCAACAGCAAAAATTTACCATAAATAGAATACTTGTGATTCTAAATCAAAATAAAAAATGGTATGTGGAAATTAAAAAATAATATACTTCAACTTTAATATTCTAATTAAAAGGAAATTCTGATGAGCAATAAAAACTGCTTTTTCTTAAATGTTATACACCAACTTTTCGGATTTCATTTTCCCCATAATTTTGTCTAGGAAAATAAAAAATAAACATAGGTTGAATACTTCAGATTTACTTTTTCATTTAATTTTTTTTACATAGATATTTAAACTACGTATTAAAGGTAAAAAAGTTTTAATTTATATTTTTGTAACCACATTGGAAATCCATTCTATCGGTGTGTGCGAACATTTTGACAACAAGTTTCGGAAATTAAATCCTATACCATTAGAATTTTTTAAGCTTCATTTTATGATAGAGCTCATTTTCGTGATGACTGTATACCCCTCCCAACTTCAGGAGTATGAGTATACCGAATCATGCGAATCTCTAAAGTCTCGTTTACTGTACAGTTAGAAACAAAACTTAAGCACTGACCTAATAAAAAGTGCTTCTAATACTTTTCTCTCATTTTCTTCAATAGAACAGGCTTTTGACATATCTTCTTCAATAGTGAGATATTGCAACACCTGCGAACTTTGGACATGATCAATGGACCCACTAAATCATTGATATCCTTTTCATGAGGATACCATTTCAATGTATCAATGTCATTAGCAGCATGTAAGAAAATTAATGTTTTGGAAGATCTTTCAAAATAACTGTTCTATATTTGCATGTCAGATTGAAGAAAACTCAGAATAATCTAGTCAGATAGTCCGACTGTCTAACGGGTCTATACATATTTCAAGACAGTGACTAGCTCACACCACCAGCAGAAGCGAAACATTTACATCTTGCATGCTATCTAGAAGGTATTACCCCTTAGCCACGACTGTAACATGTCCTAGACATATTTAATTTGTATTTTAAAATAAATTTATCATTATCATTATTTTAAAGCTTCGTTTTTAATAAAGATCTTCATTGAATAAATCATAATGATTCAATTATGAAAATAATAAATACTAACAATCGCATTGCTACTCATTGTATTAGTCTATTCTTATTGATTTCACCGCTCTATATGCTGAAAACATAATCTGATTGACGTCAAATTCCCTTTATCTAAGTCACTGAGTTGAATGATCGTAGAATCACTGCGAGTTGAATCCCAGCTTCTGGAATTCCAAAACTTATTTTACAGTCAACTGCCAGTTTTTATCTGACCCAATAGAAAAGTATTTAAAGTCTTGATTATTTCATTTGCAAATACTTCAATTGAATTCAATTGAATAATGAGCGAATAATGAAAGCAATAAGCCAGAAGAATCCTATTGTTAGTGATTATATCAGTCGATAATCTTATTGGTTTGTTTCCCCACCGCTGACTGATTGACGCGAGTCACTGAGTTGAGAGAATTCTAAGGCGCGAACAATTGATCATTTAATTCGAAGTACTAGATGATTATTCTCGTAGGTTGGATCCCTCCATTGTTGCAATATAAAGAACAAAAAATGGAGAATAAAAAAGCGCGATTTGAAATTCAAATCTTTGAAAGCGAAATAAAGAAGCAACACGGGTAACATGATAATGAGGGTCATAAACGTCTTTTTTGATACTCTTTTAACGGACCAAAAAACAATAGCGACATTTGTTCTTCGAAGAAGGGGGCATGTACTTAATGATATATTTCTTAAATCGTTAGATGTACGACGTCACATTCTCATGTTAAATGCTCGAAACGGTATTAATTTTATGGTTTTTACTACGCCGCTCCATAAAATGTGTTCTTTTCTTGTTGTTAAAAAGCAGGACCCCCACTATTTAATGATTTTGTTGGTGCAGTGCTAATGTAATTTAATGACTTATTTCCAATTAAATTAGGCACTGTACTGGAAAGACAGAAGCACACTGTGAAAATTTTTAATTTACATCTTTTGCTACCGCGATTTCTCTTCAGTCATTATGTAAGAGTAATTATCGAACAGACACAAAGAGAAGAGTGCCTTCAATAAGAAAAGCGCAGATTTTTGTGCAATGCCATGGCTTTTGGGAAATATGCCACTTTTTTTTCCTCCTTTCCCCCTTTGCATGTTCCCCAGGTTTTTCACTCCTTCCAGTTTGTTCGGTCGAATTTTTCTTTTTCTTTTGAAACGGAAACTACTTGCTATATTGTTATCGTTGTGAGTGGACCCAAGAATCGGAATTTCTTTTTTTGCCTTTTATTATTTTAGTTTTTAATTCTTTTCTAACAATCGGAAATGCAGCTTCCAGATGGACATTTTCTTTTTGGGAATTTTTCTTTTCTTTCTTTCTTCTTTCTACTTCTTTTTTTTTTTTTTTTTTTTTAATTCTTCCCGCACTTACTATTCTTTAATGTATTTGCCGCTCATCAAACTTTTTCATCTCGTTTTTGGATGTTTTCATGAAAAAGGAGCATTTTTTTTTTTTTTTTTTTTCTTTTCCTTGTTCGAATCCTGTTGTATTTTTAATTGTTAATTTGAGTAGTGCTGTTTTTTTTTTCTCTCTCTCTCTCTCTTGCATAGAGAAAGTGAAAGGAATCGTTACACTACTTCGTGAAAGCGATCCGCAATTAATATTTTTTTTTTATTCCTTTTTTGCTAAAAATGGCGATTTGAAACAATAAGCTCCCTGAATACAATACCCCGACAGTTTTTTTAGTATAATTTTCGAGTTCTCTTTATACAGAGGAGATTTAATAACAAAGGTAAATCAATGAGAAATTTAATTCATAACACTCTTACACAAATATGCTCTTTTAATGTAAAGCAATTTTATTTTATGTTCAGCAATTATCAGTGGCTGCTACAAGTAGTATCTCAGTATTTTTTTAACAGTACTTAATTGTTAAGTTAAATTAATGCTAAAATCTTAATTTAGTCCCGGGAAATCAGTTTAAAGTTATTAGACAGATAAATTCTTCAATACCTTTAAGTTTATTGATTTCCTATAATTGCTAAAACTATATTAAATAATAATATTTATCTAATTTTTTGATATTTTTTGATTCAAAACTGTTGCTATTGTTGTTTTCGAAGGCTTCGATCCCAGTTCATTCGTTACTAAAAGGGGGAGAGATGCAACAAATTCAGCTTTTCCAAAGAGCACCACAAGGCGTCTACTACACTACATTTATATTGCGCCACAGCAATTTTTAACGAACTCACCCAAGTAGGCCATTTGGGTGGTTAGCATCCTTTTTCCCTTCTCCGCTTACCCAATTCCGGCCTATAGATTTATCTTGCCTATCTCTGTACGCCTATTTTTACAGCGAATTACAAGTGACGATTTGTCATTGGATCCACAAGAAAGCATGCCAACGTAAGCTTAATCTGAGATTAAACCAGTATGCCCCCTATAAGTTGAAGAGCAATTGATGATTCCTGTCGGTCAATCTATGGGTATTTTAGTTTTATTTTTTTCTTTCATAGGATTAGCATTTACTTATTTAAATCTTCTTAAATTATCATGGAATAAATCGCTCTTTGCTAATGTATTGTATGCCGAATACTATTATGCATTTAATTACATTAATAAAAACTATCAAGTGGTCAAAGTTTCCATTTTTTTTTACTAATGTGGATTCATAAATAACTTTTTCATATGCGATTCCATTTTTATTTTTAAAAGTAAAAAATAATTATTTATATTTGTTTTTATATATTACATAAATTTTTGGATTTATAAACGAACTTAAATTCGATTAACATTTAAATTGTACTTAATTACACAATACATACTTCTTTTAGCGGAAGTAGTAAAATTTAAGATTTCATATTGTTGTATAGAAAGAATTGAACCCACTAATTATCTGAAAATCTGTTTTTATTTGTATTATCTTTTTCAATTCCTTTTATTAGCTCACACTCTCCCTATATATATCTTGTTCAAATTTTCAATCGTTAATAAAATACTTTTTATTCATCCACTCAAGTTCAAATGCATTTTTTTTAACTTGCAGGGGATGACACTTGATGTTAATACAGTTTTTCAAATATTAATTCAGTAATTAAATTTAATTAATTAATTTTAGTTTTTTTTAGATTTAAGTTGCATATATCTACCAATAGATGGAGTTAGATAAACTTAAAAAATGAATGAAAATTATTTATAAAGGACTTTCTGCAGTATAGTGAAAAAAAGTAGGAATTGACTTTAAAATTTTTTTTTTTTTTTTTTTTTTAAATTACTTGTTTGATTTCTTCTCAACAGTAATTGGAAAAATTGAGATAAAGCAGCTGACGGGAGCATAAATCTCAAAGTCAAGTGAAGAATTGGACTCAAACGTTGTTTGTTTTGTGTCGTTTTTACAAGTTAATCATTGATGTTTTTCTTCTATGTGAATTCATAAAAAGATGAAATAAAATTGTCCTACGACATGAAAGGGACATGCGAAAGTAAAACTGTGATCAACGTTAAAAATTTTAAATTTTATTTATTTTTCTTTTATGAGACCTTCAAAATATCAAGTTAAATACAGCTGATTCAAATCCAACTTCTTTGAGTCGAATGCATTCAAGTACAGATAGAAAAGCACTGCCCAACGATGGATATTTTTACTAAAAGTAGAATCAACTGCTGGATTAAAATAACATTAAAATTGCGAATTTCGAATTAGAAGGCTGTAGAAAAGGTAAGTTTTTCTTTAAATCTTAATATTGAAATTTTTGCTGTCTCTAATTAATTGAAGAACAAGAGAACTTGTAGATGAATACTGTTTGATAAAAGGGTGCTTTAGATGACTGCAGAAGTGGACTTTGCCATTTTAAGGTTCGATTTTTTTTTTTAAATAACAATTATTTTAATCAAATGAAATTTTAGATATTTTTATAATCGAATGGCATGCATTACTAACTCTTTGTATTTCAATCTAATGTAAAATACATTACCCACCGGATAACCAAAAAGAATGTCTATCAATTTAAAATAATTTGGTTTCCATTATTCAATCTTTAGCCATTGCCAGTTTCCTTATATTTTCCTATCAGATTTTCGTTTATAACTTATTAATATTCACATGTCTAAATAAATTACTACTTAATTATATTTGTTAATTCTTTGAATGTTATCAAAATTCCAAAGAATTAATAGATATAAAGAATTCGAATCTTAAAAGGAAAATTAAATTAACGATAATTTTA
Source organism: Caerostris extrusa (assembly GCA_021605095.1). Classification (NCBI taxonomy): domain Eukaryota; kingdom Metazoa; phylum Arthropoda; class Arachnida; order Araneae; family Araneidae; genus Caerostris; species Caerostris extrusa. The sequence continues at coordinate 6,553 of BPLR01013597.1, forward strand.
ATATTTATTAATTTATACATATTTATTTTTTTAATTTAATATTTATCTTTTCCAATAAGATTTCTTATAGAATATATTGCATACAAAAATTTCTGGTGTTTTCCATATAAAAACTGTATTTCTAACTATTGCAAGTCGCTGCTCATATGAGATTTGACATTTTTTATTCAATACTAAAGAAAGCGAAGCTGTATAAAAACATTTCGTTCAATGCGTTCCGATTTCAACAAAAATATTTTATAGTTGAAAATGTATTAAAATTTGTTTTCATCGTATGCATCTTAATATGAAGTCTTCATTACCAATTTCTAATTATTAAATATGTTGTTCCTTTTTAAATGCACTTTTTTTTTTTTTTTTTTGTAAAAGAAAATTAAATTTATTTTAAAGAAAAATATTTCTAAATACTAATTTTATTTTATGTTAATCAAAGTATCTTTTTGTTCAATTTGTAAAGATTAGAATTTATTAACTACAGCATCTGATAGAAAGATCGCAATTAATTTTCAATATAGAAAATCGATCTTAAATACGATCATTAAATCGATCATTTGTTTATAATTACGGAAAAAATAATTTTTAATAATTAGTGGCAAAATGAAATACGATATTTCTAGCATGAAATGCGAGAAATATTGTTTATTACTTTCCGTATTACGTATTACATTATATTACTTTTCGTATTACGTATAGTTGAATATTTTTGTCACTTTTGATGTAGAAAACTATCATCGTTTCTTGAAATTATAGCAGTTGAATACTTTATTATATCATAGCGCTAAAACTGTGTAAGTATTGTTTAACTACGGATTATGTGACAAATTGGCAAGCGACTAAGTCGCACAGATTCAGAAAAGAGCGGCGTAATAAAAGAGAAAGATATTTTCGGAGTTTTTAATAACAATAAAAAATTTTTTAATTTAAATATTAAATTACATAATATCAAAATAAAAATTCCATGACAATAACTATAGAACTTTTTTATTTCAAAAATGCTTGTGCAGTGTATGTCCGACTAGCAAGTTAATAAATTTGTCTGTTTCAGCCTTTGAACCGGATATTTAACCTCTTCAGGGACTTATTCATTTTACATTGATAGGAATTCAAAAAGGAAAAAAATGGGGAAAACAACAAAAATGCACAAAAAAACCTAACGTTCACATTTGTGGCCACTGAAATACATTGCGGACATAAATTATTCATTAGTATTCTGGGCATTAATTATTAAAACTAAATCTATTTAACATATCTGATATTATTTTTATCAAATATTAACGATTTGTTCAAATAATCCAACAACACTGACGGTAGGAAATACTTCTTTACACATATTTCTACTGTGCACATTAAATACAGTTATCTGTGTAGCGAATCCATAAGATATGTATTTATCTTCTTAAGAGATTCTGTTGTGAGTAATTTAGTATAAATTTTTTGTTTTTCTACAATCGGTGTCTAAGCCAAGAATACATTCTTTCATCAAAAATTTTACTAATGTTCAAAATCCGTAAATAAGCCAAAATGAATTAAAATCCTGTAATCTTTATTATTTAAGGTATTCTATTATTATTTGTGTATGTTTTTGGTACTTTTCTGTTACAAACAATTTCAAAAATAAAACAATTCATTTTCATAAAACGAATAGCACATTTCATTAAAAACTAATTTTTTTTTTATATAATCTTCGGAAATATAAATTAAAGAAATGAAAACGTGTCGTTTTATAATTTGAGCTAATGCTAATGGAAAAGTACCAACTTTTTTTCAAGATAAGCGAATCTGTATGTACTAGTAAGCCGACGCCTATAGTTTAGCTTTAGAAACATTTCTAAAAATTCTCGGCTTATACACGGAAATAAACGGTATTTTTTTTTTTTAAATCAATAAAAAATCCATTTATTAAAGGCGAAAAAAAATTATTATGAAAAGCAGAAACTATAGAACATTTTTCTTATCAATAGTTTAAATGGTGTTTGCCGACTCTCCTAGACTTGATCCATGGATGTTTGTGAGCGGTTCGGAATCCACGTTAAACTGTAGGCCCTAGCCTAAGTAGCCCAAAGTGTGCACAAAATCACTGTAGAGCGCCAAACCAAACCAATTTCCCTTCGTCGCCAACAACATAGAGTAGTAATAGCCAAAAGTAAAGATTGTTGGCAAAAACTACCAAGCTATCCTCGTATATATTACTACATGATCACGTGATGATTATATTTGTCTCAGATAGGGAATTCCGATTCAAGCTCTATTATATTACTATTCTACCAATTCGCGCTCTATTAACTTGACGAAGTTCCCATACCTTAATCGAGTATGGGCACTATAGATACGTAGGCAGGAAAGTCTCTCCATTAAATTAGAAAACGTAGGTTAATGATGCGGATTCAATCAAGCTTGTAATATTTGTCCAAATTGCGGTGGCATTAAAGACCAAATAAAAACTCGCGAAAATGAATCTTCCCTTTTAAAGTGCGTTTCGATTCCGAGAAGAGTAAATGTCCCTTTATTGTAAAAACGATAATTTAAAAAATATTAATTGTAGTTGGAGGAATTATATATACATTTTTCTGGATACATAATTTCTTGAGTTTTTTTTTAGTTAATAAAAATTAACAACTGTTGGTGGATTAAATCATATATATCATTCTTTAAATTCTCGGCCTGGTGGCCAACTGGCTAGCGCTCTGGCCTTTGGTATCGCAGGTTCGAATCCTGGCTGTGGCAGGGATGTTTGTGAGTTGTTCGGAATCCACTTTAAACTGAAGGTCTGTTTGACCCTCGTGTGCACAAGATGACCGTAGAGTGACATACCAAACCATTTTTTAAATGAAATATATTTTCACAATTTAGCTCTCCATTTAAAAGTTTCTCCAATATATTTGCCAAAAATTCATTTACCAGATGCTTTTCATCAGAATATAATTTTGTTAGTAATTTTACATTTCATGCTTACTGAATGTCAATTTATTTTCATTTTTATAAACACCTTAAATATTAACACACTTTCAGTAATTCTGTTTGTAGTTTCGACCCTTTTAGATCAGATACAAATTCTTATCTCCGCACAGCACTCGCATTTATCTCATTACTATTTTGACCTAATGTTCTGCAAATATTTTTTTATTCGACACATTCCAGATCCGCAGATCTAATGTGACACCAAATGACTTCAATTTGATTCCTGATGATTTCATTCCTGAAAGCTGCACCTAGTTTGACGAAGTGCCTAAATGGAACAGATGCTTACTCTAATTAACGAGAAAAGGCTAAAGCATTGCGTGATCTAGAATTAGGAACGGTTATCAGTTTCTTAGAGATATATTTAGCATGAAAGCGTTCCACTCCCACGGTGTTAGATTTCGTTCAGTTACAGCAATTAAGATTTATAAAAGGTTTTGCCTACATCTCATGAACAGTTCATTCCATTGAGTCATATTTCCAATAAATTTTAAAAACGCAAGAGTAGATTTGACTTTAGACTAGTGCTTATGATAAATTTTTAAACCATGGATGTCCAACTGCTTCCTTTGGCCGCACTTGAAGAAAAATGCTGTCGCGAGATACATGTGAGGTAATACTATTTTAACAATAGTTATTTAGCAAAAAATGGAGTCAAAAGTAATAGCAATCATACATGCAATAGTACATAGCAATCATAATCTTTGATTTCTTTTCGAGCAGAATTTTTTTTGTAAACCATTTGAGAAACTCTAAAAATTGCTAAAATAAGAGATTTTGTATTATCAAGTAGAATTTGCCGATAAATGAAAAGACATTAATCTATTTACTTAATTTTATTAACAATTCCAAGGAACTTCAAAAGTTCTGGTCCAGTTCTAGGAGACCGAGCAAAAAGGCACACGTCCATGAGATGTAAAAATTCTAAAGGGTCTACAGTCAGAGCTAATAAAATCAAAACAGATCACTAAAAGTGTTCCGGTTAATATCTTGAAGAAACTGGAGAACAAAATCGAAGAGAGCAGCAATCTTTAAAGCAGCGATGAATTGTAGAAGTTAGAAATGACTGTTCAGAGAAAATGCTTAATTAAAGGCTAATAGGAGTTAGTGCAACAATTGAATCTGCTAATTATAAATCTGGAACTCAAAAAAGGGCATATATATATATATATATATAATGCGTGTCTGCACAGGTTGATTATAAAAAAAACTTTCTCAATGTATGTTTCGTTAGCTATCATACTTTTTACAGAAACTGAAAAAAAATTTTTGGTTTAGGGTATTTTTAGGTATGCACCCAAGAATCATATGAAAAACAACAGTTAAACTTATCATAGTTACGGTTACAGTGGCAAAATTTCGAAAATTTCATATAGCAACACTTACTTTTTTTTTTTACTGGAATGCGATCTCCGTACCGATAAGCCATAAATAGAGTTGGAATGATACTTATAGAAATCGCGGGAGCTAGACACACAGAAGAAAAGAGAAAACAACTGTGGCGCTCACCAGAGCACGGCTCTGATCCTAGCCCACGGAAACTCCCTCGAAACGAGGTGAAGAGTACAAGGTATGCAGATTTCCTGGTTCATTGTAAGGCACTGTCATGACTAACGTTGTCACACTAGGTGAAAGAAATGGCATTGTGGAATACGAACCACATATCTTACTTTCTTTCCCCTGAACAACCTGTTGCTTACAGGGAAACAACAAGTGAAAATTGCGAAGAATTATTACCTGAATGGACAAAATGCACCAGAGGCACTGCGTGTCTACCTCGGAAACCATGGAATACGCCAATGCCCAAGTTCTACAATAGCTGTGCGGTACTTGATATTCAATGTTGAAGCAACTGATTGCACATGCGATCCAACTCGGCCCAGATAACCTTCCGTTCCTGTCGAGACTGTTGCAGAAGTCCATGAGACGACAAGCGAAGTTCGTCTTACAAGTGCTCGCGTTCTGCAATTTCCAAATTTTACGGTCCGCGAGTTTCTGTACTGTGTTTTCCACATATTTCGGTATCTGTTCCAGAGTGTCCAGATGTTTCAAGCGGGTGATAACCAACAACGGCTAGCCTTCGCGAATGAATTTCCCATTCAATATGACGATGGTAACAGCTGGCCTTTACTCATTCTGTGGACGGACGAGGCCCATTTTTCGTTGACTGGTAACGCTAATTCGAAGATCTGGGTGCACTGGTCAGAGGATAATCCCCATGATGTAGTTTCCCTTTTTGTTGCATAAAAAGTGATTGTGTGATGCGGTATAACAAGCACCTTCATCCTCGGCCCCTACTTTTGAAGAGATTACAGTCGAAGGTCTACAAACGTGTATGATACGAGTGCTCGCTATCTAGAAATGTTGACTAATTATGTAATTCCAGATTTGCAACAGCGAGAAGCCACAGCTACACTTCTTTTCAAATAATGGAATTACATTTCAAGTTGAATTAGAATTGTATTCTGCCTTTTTCTATGTATCCCTTAACTGAGCTAAATATTATTTAAATTTAGAAGCTACAATATATGATAAATAATATTAATTAAATATTATTAAATTCGATTATTTGTCTAGAATAACTAAGATTAAATAAAAACCAGTTTGTTTACTCCAAATTGCATATAAAAGTATATACCTGTGTAAAGCTGAAGTTTTAAAACTCTTTTGTCAATAAGTTAAAAAGCCACTGACTATTTCTCAGAAATGAAATAGCTATAATAATATGTATTAAGAATAAATCGGTTATATTTTTTAAGAAAAGTAACAAATGTGATTCATAAGTAATGTATGTTTCTGAGTATATTAAATAAATTATAAAACACAATTTATAGAAAATTCCAAATTTTATCATTGAAACTTGCCAGAGCGACTCCTGTTTTTCACCTCTCCCTCTATCTTGAACAGAAACAAGAGGACCATCTCTGTAGATTATTAATAAAGTTTTCATTGGTATTTTTATCTCAATGACTCCGAGTGAACATTATATTCAGTTAAATTTTGACAAAAAAAAAGATGTTTTTTTAATTCGCAGTTTTTATGAACCCAATGTACGCGTTCCTGAGTTAGAATCCGTGTTGTGTACAGAATAATAATATTCAGTGATCTTGAATTTTTCTAAAGATTTGTGATTATTCTTCACATTTAGGAAAATGTATCAAATAACTTCTTTCATCAATCAATGTCTTCATTAATATGACAACCCACATAGTTAAGGTTACCCTCGGAAATTTTTTTGGCGAATACAGTACAAAAAAACTCATGTAATTTGTCATCCATCAAAGACGCATATTTAGCATGGAAGACTCATCAAGAATCTAAACGTAATGTTGTTCCTGCTTGTCCTGGATAAGGAATTAAGTCATCTGCATAATGTTTACAACTCTTGAATGACATGCATCCAAGTCTTGAGGATGGTAAAAAATGAGACGAGGTAGTATCCAACGTATGTTTACGGACGCGAGCTGAAATGATCCTAATGGCAAGAAATGGTCCCGTATCGCAGAAAACTCTTCCCCTCATCTACAGGGAAAAATTAAGATACTTTTATTTTGATTGCTCACCTCTCACAATAAGAAAAGGTGAAAAAACGCCTTATTTGTTGGGAGTTTTTTTTTATTGAATTATTTTGAGCGGCCATCTTTCAAAATAAACAATAGTTTCGGAAAAGAGGATTGTGGTCTGCTCTGTTTGTCTTTTTAATGAATGAGGCTAGGGACGCCATGACAAATGGAAGGACAAAGCGTTTTTGTTTATTCCGAAGCCAAATTTCGTGAAAGGTCATATTAAAATGCAATATCTCTCCGACTCTCAACCATTAAAGGCCCCGGAGTGAGATGTAGCTTTAAGTGGTATTAAAGACGATGTATTTTGCATGATCTTCGCGGGACCCATTAAACGTACGAGGCGAGCTATCTTCTTTTCCTTTCGTAAGTGGCAGATTGTTCGCGTTGAATGATAGACACTGAACTTAATGGTCGCCATTCTGTTCTTGCTCCCTGTAATTTTCAGTTACCTTTGGCTCTCCCGAAAACGGGAGCTTATCACCTTGTTGGCAAGTGATGGGAGATCGAAACTCAAGTACGCAGATTACTGAGGCTGATTTTATTCGAGAGACATTAGACAGATTTCGGTTGCTTGCAAAGATGATTCCGTACCTTTTCCGAGATTTCGCCTCCTCCCTTAATGGCTTAGGGGTAATCAAAATGTCATTACAGGTAGCCTAATGACGAGAGGGGCTGGTCCTACCCTTTCCCTCGCTTTGGAGCCCTCCCCCCCCATATCCGACAGGGTGATTACCCTGCACCCTCTCTCTCTTCCGGTTGATCTAAAGACACCTTATCTTGAGTCGCAAGCTGTATGCTTAACCTTATTTGATGATATGTGAATTGCACTTGATGCTTGTAGAACTTTCACTGGCCGATGGAGGGGAAAAATGAAAAGAAGCCCCTCATTTTGCAGCTCGGCTGCGCGCGATTGTTTACTGCTCCGTGTGATCGCTCTAAATACGCCTCTTTCCTTTTACTCCATTTCTCCATTCCCGACGAACGCAATGGTATTAATCACGTGTGATTGAAGTTGTCACTGGAGTCTACTTTTTCATTCCCTCTTTTTCTTGTTTTTTGCTTATTAATAGTTCTCGTATTATATTATACGTTTCATATACATGTTGTATTACCTTTTTGGACCATTGTTTTTTGTGGTGTACATTAAATTAAATTAATATTTATTTTAGTGTCACTTTGTTTAATCAAAAAGGCGTAATCTTTATTGTCCTTTTGAGGACTCATAATTAATTTAGATATATATGTATTTTTAATATAATTTTGTGTAGTTTAAAGATTTGCTTATTAAAAAAATCAAATACATTGAGGATAAATTGAAATTAGATAAAAAAAAAAATGTAAATGAAATGAAATTGAATCTAAATGGCTGTCTTATAAAAATCAAGTTTAAAAATTGTTGAATTGTTAAAATTCTTGTAATTTCAACATATTTTATGAAGCAATGAAACATAATTTGATATTTATATATATATTGATTAAAATATTTTATTTTTTTCATAGTCTTCTAACATATCAAACAAAAACTTTATTCTCTTTTTAATGTAGATTTGTAAAAAGCAAGACAAAAATTCGTTTCGAAAAAAATCTTTTTAAAGGGAACTCCCCTTCATAGATGGGATTTCATATAAAATCTCGGGGAACTGTTCAAATATATTTCAAGTTTATTTTAAAAACTCAATGTCATTTGAAAAGTATTCATCGTTAAATGAAAATACATCTATGTACTTGAAATAAGGAAACATTCTCTGCTCCTTAATTAAGATGCATTTGAGATAGAAGTAGCAACTGCATATTAAATCTCAAATGGATGAGAATGAAACTTGCTGGCTTCTCAGATTCCCTAACATTATGGGCCTTAGGGTGCTGAACAAAACTTTTGTCTCCATTCACTGATAATGGATGTTAGTGTAGCTATTTTTTTCTAAGGGAAGTAAAAGGCAATCCGAATGAGATCCATTTGATGTTGTGTAATTGTGCCTTTTGTTAATTGCGATAATTGCAGCAATTTGTTTTATTCAATAATTACAATTTTTTTTTTTCCTTATAAATTCCATATAGGAGAAAATTAGAGATCTTAGAGAAAAGAAATTGTTGAACTAAAAGTTGTAAAAGCAACTCATTTGACCAGATTATCTGAACTTAAACACTCCCCAACGTTGAGCTGTTTGGATGATAAAGATAAAAAAAAAAAAAACCCGTGTGATTTAAAATTAAATTGTCACTTTAAATTTATTCAAAATCATAATTTTTATTTCTTCTTAAATATCGAAATGTTTACTAACAATTCCATTTGAAATTATTTTGGATAGTGTGGATATTTTGGATAATGCGTTTGCACAACAAAAAACAAAATTTCTTATAAGAATTTTTATTATTTATCGACCTAGCAAAATCGATGAATTTACTTCAGTCTAATTAATGCCTGATTCTTCTAATTTATAACATAAAATGCTCATATAAATCTCCAGGAGATTTGTTGATGGTATTTTATGGTATTTGTTGACGGTATTTAAATTATATTTACTCAATTCAATTGTTTTACAATTCTTTGATTCTGGTGAACTGCTATTCAAGAAAATGTTTTACAAATTACATGAAATATTTTTTTTCTAAATCTTGTTTCTAATTTTTTCTTAAAAAAACAAGAATTTCTGTATATTTTTTTAAAATTTAATTTTAAACGCTAACGAATATTTTAATCCTTGTGACTGGATATTTTAAAGATGGCCAAGCTCATTAAATAAATTTAGCTGAATTGTCAAAAAGAAACTATTGATAACAAAATGCGATTTCTTCTAACACAAGGCTAACACAATTCATCATTGTGACGCATACAATGGGATAACGACCGGAAAGAGGTCAATCTGTTGAACTGTAGAAAGATGATATATTTAAGTAGATTTATTTATTTTAAATCGAGAAGCACTTGTTTCTTTTTATTCATGATTAAATGATTAAATAATATTTTAGCCGATCCGTCAGCAGTATGCGCCATTGTAATGATTAATTAGAATCCGCTGTGGCAAAAGTGCCCCGTTTCTCAACATATCTACTAGATATTTTGACTAACATAAAATATTATATTTGATAACAATACATATAGTAATAATTTCGTCATAGATATAGCAATATTTTTTTGTATTGATACAGTCTTTCACATTACCTTTGATAGATAGTAACGAAAAAATAACTGAGATCAGGTAAAAGCATTTTTAATTGCATTATTTTAAACAGATTATTTCCCTTCTAATCCATTCTACAACCAATGCCAAAAATGTTTTCTGAATTTTAAGCCTCTTTAATCCTTACAAGCTGGAGTTTATAGGCATGGTAAAATAATTATTAGGCGAAAATATCTATTTTGGATATGAATAAACATAATTTTGGTGAGACTCGTGCTCCACTTATGCATACTACAAATAGAGTTGAGGGGAAGGCATTTAGGGTAACTACCCCACAGTTGAGTGCCTTAGAGGAGAAAACACGACTGTTGATGCGAGACGCTTTGCATATGTTTTCGCAATCGTCATGGAATTGATTCGTTTCTGAAAGCAGGGAATACAACGAGCTCTGGATTCGAAACTAAACTAAACACGTTGTAACAAGGTGAGGAAATAAGCCTATTAAAGTAAAAAAAAATATGATGAGTTTCCTCTTAAAATGTACATTTAAAAATATTTGTTGTTGTTACTAATCCCCCCTGCTGCAGGAAAGCCTCCGAAAGACCCCGTCGCAGGCGACTGATCCGTGGCTAAGGGCAATATGCAGCTTTACTATAGCGAGGAACCACGAGGGTTGAAAACTGACTCAACCTCAAGACAATGCTCTACGATCCTATTAGATCGGGACCTACGGTTAAAAGTGGATTCCGAACCACTACAAACATCTTTGGCATCACCGTGACTTGAACCCTATGGCACAGAGGACTAGACTACTTGGCCATTCAGGTCCTAAAAATATTTGTGAAATGTGTAAATGATCCAGTAAGTTGCAATAATCTGATATTCGTTGCTACAGGCTACTAAATTGCACAAAATGGATGCCCCAAAAATTCACTAATTCATTGGGACTGAATGTTTGATGATATTAAAACGTAGAAACTCCTTTTGTTTGAGAAATGGAATGTTCTGCGATTTTTGACGCTGTTTTTAATCAATGCCGCATGTAAATCTTTACTAATAAAGATTTACATGCGATGATAAAAAAAAAAACAAATTTATATCATTAGGAATAATTTTATTCTAGGACTAGCCATATTAACAGAAATTACGTTTTGTAACCATGTACACACAGTCAACTAGTCCGAATAATATATTTCACATTGAATAATTATAACTTTAAGTAACTAAAATTTAAAGTATAAATTACATTAGATTCCACCAAATGCATTCGTAATCTAAACATAATATTCTAAATTAAACATTCTAACAATTTGACTGCACGATTAAAACTGTGAACATGAACCATTTCATTTTGTACGAAGCAATTTTATTTTAAACTTTTTTGTTTTAAAAATATTACCTTGTACACTCAAACCTGTTTTTGTGCCGACGATAGGGACCGCATAAAAGAAATCGCTTAAAAAAAAGCATTCTGAAATTTCATAAGTGTAAATTTTGTAAATTAAAACATTACGATGTAGCTAGAGCAAACAAGGAAAAATTGAATTTGAAATGTTTTATTTGCATCTATAGATTTCAAAGCGGGCATTTCAAACTATTCATTGGAGTCAAGTACGTAAATCGTACTGGTTCAAAATCACTTTCGTCACTTGAAGATTCTACCTCAAATATGTAATAAAATTCGTGGTAATGTCATGATATAATATTGGGGGATACTTTTTAATTTGTATGTTATTTTAACAGCCATCTGTTGTTGTTTTTTTAATTGCATAATATCAATGAAAATTCATTAAAAATGTATTTGATGGAAATTTATTATATATACTGCATAAAAACGAGTTTGAATGCATTTTTTTAAACCTCATAAAATTTTTATTTTTGAGTCTATCATTTTGCTGGTATTAGAAATAAAATACTTTATAGCACCGTGGATTATTTGTTTATCTACAGAGATCTTATTATGAAATATTTTCTAATTAAGAAAATTACGAGTCTAGAAGTTATATAAATATTTAGTAAGAATCTGTGACACTGTACTACATTCAGAAAAGCTGCCCTTTACTTTTCATGGTCCTGATTTCTCATATATACCTACGAAAGTAAACCTTTTCGAAAGTAATTTCCTCTTAGCAGATATTGACTTAATCTCCACACTCTTAAGGAAACAATGAAAGCAGATATATTATAATGCAGTGTTGTAGAATCTTTTATAAACAAATCACCATTTAGTTAATTGATAATACAACAGACATATTAAAAAATAACAGATAACAAAGAGATATGATGTATGTTTTGAGTCAATTAAGAATATATTTTGAATTTTAATGAAACTATAGTTTAAGGTAATCCCTCCCATTCAAATCACGAATTTCGTTTTTTTTTTTTTTTAGATTTTTTTAAAAACAATTTTTAACGACTTCAACTTTCGAAAACAGTTTTGAGTTTTTTTTTTCGATAGTCATAAGTCTCGATACAGCTGTTTAATCGCTAGCAATTTGAATATTGAATTCATGCATTCAGAACTTTAGATTGAATTCTGAAAACTGCATTTTTTTGCTACACCACCATATGATAACAGTCAGAAATGTTCTAATGTAATTTTAATTATATTTTTTAATGGTGTTATTTATGCAGTGAACTAAAAGGTTTTAAATGTATTAATTGAGAGACGAATTATTTGCGTTTCATTTAAAAAGCAGAACTTTTTGTCTGTATTTTTTGCTCTCAATGTCTCTACTGACAGTCACTCAGCTATTTTGTAGAATAGTATCATACTTTTACTTCAGAGCATGCATACTGGATATAGTCTACATTTATGCAAGTAAATGTGATGTGTTTTACAAATCTTTTTCAAAAGAAGGCTTACGTAAAGTCAAAGGCACACTTGTCAATTTTTGAAACATTTTAACATAAGCTATTCATGTATGTAATTTATTTTTCATGTTTGTCAAATTTTATACAATCTAATTTAACAGTAGAATAAAAATAATTTCATAAAATATTAATTAATAATTTTGACCCTGAATGTTGTCGGTTATCTTCATTCATGATAAACATATCAAATACGTATGCTTTTGAGTGTTGTATCGAGGTATAATGTTATTGAAAATAAAAGAGCGTATTTTAAATTTTTATTTAAAATAAACAGGGCAATTATGGGCCACATATTATTCATTAATGGATAGGAGAAAGTTCAAAGTTATTTTATGCATTCAACTTGAGCACCATTTGTTAAGCAAAAAACGTAGAATTGGTACATCTGCTCCTACATTTTGAATAATCATGTAGAATAATTTAGTAATAAAGAGCTCTGTTACGCTATATAAGGCCGTTGAGATGTAAGCTATTCCAAATTTAAAAGGGTTATTCAATATGAGGGAGCAATTCTACGTTTGTCGAATAACAAATAGTGTTCCTCTATTGATGTGCAATATCATGGCACAGTTCATTGTAAATAAAAAAAAAAAATTCTTCATTTTGAATGTGTACCGAGTTGATCTACGTGTGAAAAAGTAGTATTTTCCGCTAAAAGATTCCAATATTTCTGTCAAGAAGTGAAATAAAATCTTTCCTAACAAAGAGAATAACTGCATATGAAATCTCATTTATTGCACCACCTCTCCTCTTAAAGAGTAAAAAATGGGAAAATAATCTTCTAAATGCCTTTCATGTCGAGCAACAGGAGTAATTTCAGAGCAGATGATTTCTCCCACCAACATTTTTCAATTTCGATTTCCCCTCTCGAAATAATTGGCCATTATTTAAATAAAATGGCCGTGGAAGCGCTGCAGGCCTATCCGTCTTTTTTCCCAACAATGGCTGGGATAAAAGCGAGGAGGAATCGAGGAGGACATTCCTTTCTAAAGATTCCTCCATATCCTCCACTGAAGATGCCGCTGCCATCTCCAGGGCGAGGGACTGTGGAGATGTGGGCGAAAGATGCTCTGGAAAAAAAGATGGAGGATGAAAAAAAAAAGATTAAAAGAGGAAAAAGTCGAAGAGGAGGCAAAGACATTTCATTCTCCCCTATCGATCCTTCCCACCTGGGATCTCACTCCTGGGGGTCAAAAGAGCTTAAAAGGGTAAACAGCCGCCAGATATCTGGAGCCGAGTCCGCATTACAGACATACAAAACTATTCTTATATTAATAAAGAAGTGCGCTGCCGCAAAAATATCAAAGAACATCCATCTCCTAAAAGGTTTCTATTCCCTGATGAAGCAACTGCACCTTTTCCCCTTTCCTGGTCCCCAGCAAACCCCTCGAGGGGTGACGGGGGGGTGGAAGGAAGGACGACCCTATATCGACTCTTAAGAGATTGCCAAAATGAGATGAGGTTTCTTGTCTGAAGGATTTATTTATTGCTTCTGGCTTGATATGCGCACTTAATATCACTTGAGATTGACACACTCGTCCCCATTCCAAAACACCCCTTTAGAAGAATATTTTTCTTCGATATCTTTCGGAAGCCATTTTTTAAAGGAATGTCTTTCCGCCTGGGTAGCTGCCTTCTGGTGTGCCCTTTTCACCCCTATTTTGAGACATCCCCCCCAAAGTTTTCCCTTTCGTTTAACTCATAATAATTGTCCACGAAAATATTTAATGTTGCGTAAGGAGTGTTGATGCTGACACAGTCTCTAGGATTCACTTACTTAAGAAGTATTCGGTTTTGAAGAGGGAGCGAATACTTTTCTCCCCCATTTGTGTTTTTATTTCTCTTTTTAAAGCTAGGCGGGGGCCTTCTCCGCATTTTCGGCGTTGTCAAGAGCCCAGCGCTCGATACCTGAGTTACCTAGACGAAGGGAAAAATGTCATTTTTTCCCCTCATTAACATCAGAATGGGGTGACTTCACTTTGATCTTTCAGGTATGCGAAGAACCCCGAGGAATACATTGGAAAGAGTGTGAGTTTTTGTTGGAATTTTTAGTTGGATTAATTGCTGAATTCTGCAAACCATTCGTCTCTAATTTCTCAACAAGTTTTGCCGTGGATGGCAGAATGGAATTTCTCGTTCATCTTCAAATTAAATCGTTGGCACAATTTTTTTTTTTTTTTTTCCTTTCCCCCTTTATTTTGCTTCTTAGGCAAAGATTAGTTTTGCTGAAGAAATGTTCACTTCGGTGAGTATGTGGTTAATCATCAGCTCATCTCGATTCAGAAGGGGTGGTTTTAGTTGGACTTTAAAGCAGGGGTTTTTTCTTGTAAGCAAAATTATGTGAGGAATCTGATGACTTGTTAAAGTGAACAAAGTTGTGTTTTTAAGCTAAGTCATAACTGCTTAAAATCCGAATTTAACTTTTAGAACTAGTATTTCATATAGGATCTTTATTGTTTAGTCAATATATTGTGCACAATGCGTAATAACAAAATAAATGCGGATTTTGTCACTCTACAAAAATACGTGATGGTTACATATAAATTGAGAGAAACAAGTATTTTGTTATTCATTTCAACAACTTAAGGCTTTAATAAGGAAGATTTTTAGATCAATGGTGTAGTTACATTTAGCTTTTACTTTTAAATAATCGACCTATTTGTCTTTAATTTCTCAACATTTTTGCTTTGGATGCCAAAATGGAATTTCTCATTCATCTTCAAATTAAATCGTTGGCACTGTTTTTTTCTTCCCTCTTTATTTTGCTTCTTAGGCAAAAATTAGTCTTGATGAAGCAATTTTCACTTCGGTGAGTATGTGGTTAATAATCTCGATTCACAAGCTGTGGTTTTGGTTTTTATAAATTTCTAAAATGTTTAAGTAAACTCTCCTCATGCGGTCTTTTTCAATAAAAAGTCCGCTTCTGGATAGATATTGGACATAGCAAAAATATAATTTTTAGTAAAAATAAAATCCGCTATTAGTTAAAAAAGATAAGGGTGGAAAAATAATAAAAAAAAAAATATAAATAAAAAACTTTCAATTACAGGAATACATTTATAAAGTAGAAAAAAAAAATATAGTAGTATATTATGTAATTAATTTGAGTTTGAGTGAAATGAATAGCCTACAATTCAGAAGGAATAAACAATAGTATACAAACATATGGTTTAACAATGATATACAAGTATGAAAAATGTAGCATGACATGGTATACAAAATATTACGCCAACTTTCAATCTACGAAAGGTAAAATAACAAAATGCTTTACTTGAAGTGAAAGAATAGGTGAAGAGAATTTCAACTAATATTTCAGGTGTATTAGTTTCTCGGAATGATTAATAGTTCCTTTTCTTCTACAAAATTTATTTTAATAATGATTTTCCATCTGGTCCATGAGTTGTATGTTTTATGCCACTGAATGTACAAATGTTGAGAGAGGATTTTAAGATGTCATGAATCTGCAAGAAAACAAGTAATTGCATTTTGGAATGATTCTCCAGTTTTTCCGTTGGAGTAGAAATCATTTTCTGGAAGTTGAATCTTTTGAGGTCTTTTGGGAATTGACCATGACCACTTATGAACATGGTTTTTCTCTAGAAATAATTCTATCATTTTTTTTTTTAAACTTTAGATATGATTCTGAAAATATTTTGCTCTAAGCCTGTGTCTAGGCTGGGGACGAACACTATCTTTGGTCTTTAGAAGGAGGGTTCGAACCCCAAGCATACCACTTTTGCCAATGGACTCGGTGGTCACCTTGTGTAACGCTGCATCTTTTATATATTTGTCATTATAATGTTGAATGATCTCAAGGAAAATGTCTGGTTGGAGAAAATGTCTGGTCTGGTCTGGTTTATCTGATGCAATATTTTCTAACATTATAAAAACGAAAACTAAATGACTCTTTGGTTTAAAATCTATGTATTGCCGATAAAGATTCTACTCTAATATTTTATACGCTACGAAGTAGTAATTTAAATAAATACGAATTTTACGGAACATTTTTTGAAAAGGCATTCAAATAATACGACAAAAAGGCGTTTTTAAATTAATTTCCTTTTATTTGTATTTATAGTATTAAGATTAATGTTGCCTTACCCCTTGGCCACATATATGGACATTTAGTTTTTTTATTATTATAATTACTATCATTAATGAAAAGAACAAAAATTTGATACTAAATTATTCTCTACAGAATCTCTGAACAAGAAAAATACAAATCTTATGGTTTGGCTGCACTGATAACAATATTTACAATGTACAATTAGGAATATGAAAATAGCGTAAAATAACAGGTGGGCTGAAAAGTTCATAGGCTAACGCATAGATGGCGCTACTAGTATTAAATCCATATGATTTTTAGTTAGCCCTAATCTACAAAAAACACGTGTATAAATTTGATAGCTGTTGCACTATTAGTATGTGAGTTATAGCATTTTTAGTGAAGCAACTTTTGTTAGTTTGAAAAAATGGATAAAAAGGAATTTCGTGTGTTAATAAAGCATTGCTTTTGGCGAACAAAATACTATTGAAGCCAAGGCTTGGCTTGATAATCATTATTCGGACTCTGCACTAGGAAAATCAACCATAGAGAACTGGTTTGCTAAATTTAAACGAGGCGAAATGAGCACCGAGGACGATGCACGCAGTGGACGCCCCAAAGAGGCTGTTACCGACAAAAACATCAAAGAAGTCCACAAAATAATTCCTGATAACCGTAAAATAAAGTTGATTGAGATAGCTGAGACCCTAAAGATATCAAAGGAACGTGTTGGACATATCGTGAATGAATATTTGGATATGCGAAAGATCTGTTCAAAGTGGGTGCCGCGTGAGCTCACAATCGACCAACAACAACGAATTGATGATTCTAAGCAGTGTTTGGAGCTGTTCAATCGTAATAAACCCGAATTTTTGCGTCGATATGTGACAATGGATGAAACATGGCTCCATCATTTCACACCGGAGTCCAATCGATAGTCAGCCGAGTGGACTGCACGTGATGAACACTAAAAATGCTATAACTTCACTAAAAATGCTATAACTCTCATACTAATAGTGCAACAGCTGTGAAATTTATACACGTGTCTTTTGAAGGTTGGGGCTAACTAAAAATCATATGGATTTAATACTAGTAGCGCCATCTATGTGTCATCCTACGAACTTTTCAGTCCACATGTTAGTGTTTCGACTGTCAGTGCTGTTGGATTATTTGAACAAATCGCTAATATTTCATGAAAATAATATCAGATATGTTAAATATATTTAGTTTTTAATAATTCCCGGAATAATAATGAATAATTTATACTCGGAATGTATGAAATCACTTCACTTATCAATTACTAATAACGCTCAGTAGCCACAAATAAGGACGTTGGGTCTTTTGTGCATTTTTTTTGTTTTCCACATTTTTTTTCCCCCTTTTGAATTTCTATCTATGTAAAATGAATAAATCGTACTAAAACAAAAAATTAAGTCCTTTTTTTCTCACTATAAAAAATCGTTCCCATTTAATTGCTAATGTTATGTATCTGCATTATGCAAAAATAATATGTAATTTTATGTTAAGATATTTTATGCGAACAATAAAATTTGAAACTAAAGCAAATTTTTTTTTTAACTTCAGCCTGATTAAAAATTTTTGAAAATGTGTGACTAAATATTCCTTCGATTTTCAATGCTATTGTGCATGAAATTGCAAAAGTCAAACATGGATGGTAAGTTTATTCCAAATCACGGAGAGTACAGCCAGATGTTAATCTCTTTGGACATGTTGACTTGTAGTGAACACTGAAGATGCAGTTCTTCGGAATCCTCACCTTCTCTTCTCCTCTGAAGTGGAAAGTAATAACTGCTGAGCTTATCATTTTGTTAATCAAGCAGCGCTCCCAGAAACCGGCTTCAATCAATATGAATAATTAAACAGACGGGAATGGTATCACTATGGATAACAGATCCCATTATCAGCTAATGATTAAAAATTCTCGGGAATGAGGAGGAGCAGCTGCAATAAAGGATAGATCGAGAATATTCATGCGACTGATCATTATCATCTAGCAGAATAGATGCTTTCTCATTTTGCTCTTTTATTCTCTACTATTTTCATAAGTATATAGGACAAGAAATATAGTTAGCTGCTGTATTTGAAACTTATTTTGCCGAATTAAATTTGCAGTTAATTGAACGTTTATCTTTCCAAGAACTATATATTTATCATAGGAAAACTGATTAGAGTCATGAACGCACATTTTATTTCAACCGATGATTATTATAACTACATATCTTCAATTAAATTTCGGTAAAAGTTCTTTTATTTGAAAATTGTTGTAATGAAATTGGCTTTACAACTGCTTTTGATATTTTCGTATCTTGCGTATTTTTAACGGCTGATTTGTAAAATGTCCATTTCAAATTGGCTTAGTGGCTAATATTCACTGTAGAGAGTCATAATATTTTTAACTTTTATTCCTTTTCTGTCCTAAATTTTAATATTGAGAAAAAAACTTTTATTAATACAAAAACTTTCTGCATAGTAGCATTTTTTAATTGACAGTTTACTGTCTTGGAAATTTATTATTTGATGAGGATATTTAATTAAAAGTAGAAAAAAATCCAATAGTATTCTACAAATATATTCATGGTACTATGAATTAATTATGAATGTATTAAAACTATCTATTAAATATTAAGCTTAATTCATGCGACTTTTTTTTTTCCAAAAAACTGTTTATTTGATTAAAGATTAATTAGTACATCATCCAAAGTATTTTTCATCGCTAAGTTCTACTTTTTCCCATTTCTGTGGTAAAAGACAAATTCGACTCGTCTTTTAAAGGTATCATCAAATTGAGCAGATTTGTGACCTATTCAAAAGCAGGGCAATGCAGCTATACGGCATCGATCGGAATGAGTGATAATCAGAAGGAGCAATATCTGGAGAATAGGGTAGGCAGAGTAGGACATCCAATCGAAGCGTTTTCAAATAGTTTGACTTGCTTCGCAACATGCGGCAGAACATTCGCATGTTGAAAAAATGTCGCGATTTTCCTCTGATTCGGGTTTTCTTTAAATGCACGACTCAAAGCCATGTATTGCAGTCGATAATATTCACTATTACTGGTTTCATCATGTTTTAACAGCCTGTGATTATTTTTTATTTGGCTGTTATGCTCTTGCTCTTCTGTATCAAAATCTCCAAATCCTTTAAACTGTTTTTAACAAGTTCTTTTATCTGAAGCATGGGCTCCATTAGCTTGCGCAAGAATTGTGCTTCAGAGAAGTTCAACTTCACTTTTCTTCTAATTAAAACAAAAAAGTCAATATTCTTTTTTTCGGCATGTTGAAAGCTTAAAAACCCTACCGTATATTTTCGAATGTAAGCTTATCTGTCATAAAAATGTGTTTTTTCTTCAAAAATTTACTCAAAACTCGTATATAAGCAGAAATAAATAAAAAAAAATCTTGTAACGTTGCCAAGCAGGTAAAATGGGTGGAATATTTTTAAATCCAATCGTTGTACAGAAAAACATCAGACGACGATAGTTATAACTTTGGTAATTCTGTCTGAAGCTAGCGCATTGTTTTCATTCAGTTGTTGTATTGCAAAAACAAAATCCCAAAAATTTAAGTTAAAAGAATAAAGTAATCTTCTTTTCCCTTTGCTAATTTTATGTACTAATTATTTAAGGTATTCTATCATTATTTCTAGTGTACGTTTTGATACCTCTGCGTTTGCCGGGCGCACATTTCGCAACATCATATAGTTTATTTTGAAGACGACACAAGAAACCAGCAATCTAAATAGTTTGGAAAATAAAACAATAATTTAGCATATAAAAAGTTCAAAAAAAATGACGGCTTATACTCGGAAATATACGGTGTGTTTTTCATATTTCAACGGCATGTCATGTGATAGACCTCTTAATCTGATATTTTGACACAGCAGTTGTTGTCAGTCGGATTCATGTGGTAATAATACGCAGTCTTTTAAGAAACCGCATCAATAAGTTTAATACCTAATAACCCTTATGCTTCATAATCGAAACCGGATTATTTGTTCATGCCAATGCATCCTCCATTTATCGAGTTATGCCCCAAAAAAAAGAATATGTATAAATGTTTTCTTCTTTTTATTATCGTTTTATGTTAGTTTAAAAACATTTTAAGCATCTATTAAATAAATGGTGCCTAATGGCAGAGTGACTAGCACTCTGGCGCTCGGTGCCACAGGTTTCAGATTCAAGTTCCAGCGATGCCATGCATGTTTGTAGTGGTTCGGAATACGCTTTAAACCGTAGGTCCTGGTCTAATAGGGCTGTAGAGAGTTGGGCGTAGTGCTGACAATCTTACCACGTAAAAAGAAAACCTCTCCTGTCTAGAAATCGGCCAGCAGGCCCACCATGGGGCTGTTGCGCCACTGATGATGATTAGTGAAATATCACTAAATTATTTATTTATATTATCAATGTTCTTTCATTGCTGAAAAAAGCCCAATAAATATATGGAGGCAGTCATGTTAATTATGATACCTGATTAGTTAATACTTTAAGTGTTTAAAAAGTTTCTCATATAAATTCTTTTGGAACATTAATTCTGCATTCAAAATAATATGGAGGAATTAATATGAATGTTCTATCCGAATGACTTGTTAATTTGCTTAAGGACTGGATAAGTCCTGATGGTTTAAAATTAAATATAACTTTTAATGAAATTTAACTTTCAGTAACTATACTCTTGACTCCAGTTATGTTATTTTGAAAATATGCGTTATTTATTCAAAAATTTGTTTTGATAGTATATAAAGGTACCTATTGCTAAGAAAAATGATTGATTAACATTGAAACCTTCAAGCCTCCAATGTGTCATCGCCAAGAATAATTTCCGAACTGTTTGTTTACAATACAAAAATTCCTTGGATTTACACCTACAGGCTTTAATTTTTTACGCATTTTGTTTTATGCTATAAAAGTTAGTCTGTGTAATATATGTTGATAAGTTATTAATATCTGATATTTTACTAACTGCTCAACATCTTTTTTTTTAACATGAGTCAAAACATTTTGTGTCATTTTTACTTAGATCGCTAATAACTTGAAATTATAAGAGTAACTTCAAAGAGAATTTTTATTTTAAACTTATTTCTCTCTCTCTCTCTCTCTCTCTAAAAATATATAATATTATTTTGAGTTCTTCAAAGTAATCATCTCGCATTCTACAAAGTATTCCACGAAACTTATAAGATGTAAGTTAAAAGAAAAAAATTACAGAAGAATGATAACATCGAGTAAAATACATAACAAGTAATATAAAAAAACATTTTTAAAGTCAATTCCTACTTTTTTTACCATATTGCAGAAAAGTCCATTACAAATAAAGTAGAAATTTTGCTTTTACATCTGGCGCCATCTATTATTAGATGCATGCAACTTAAATCTAAAAAACTAAAATTAATTAATTAAATTTAATTACTGAATTAATATTTGAAAAAACTGTATTAACATCAAGTGTCATCCCCTACAAGTTAAAAAATGTATTTGAACTTGAGTGGATGAATAAAAGTGTTTTATTAACGATTGAAAATTTGAACAAGATATATATAGGAAGAGTGTGAGCTAATAGAAGGAATTGAAAAAAAAAAAAAACATTTCTAATAAATACAGAGATAATAATAAAAAAAAATCAAGTGTTTTTATTCACTAGAGAGCTTGATAACAACAAAGAACAAGTGTTTCTATTCGATAAACTGGAAGTGAGAAAATAAAATCTTTAACAAGGCTCTTTACCGATGATGCTTACCATCCGTATTGATCTTAATTTCAACTACGCTGCCTTTTAAAATGGAAGCAATCCGTTTGAATATGAAGTGATTAAGCATTTACAAATCTTCTCCCTCACTGGGCAATGTCCATTTCTTAGGCCCGTCGATCCATTTGTCGGACATGGCAATGCTAAGCTCATCCCACCTGAGATTTCTCAGCCGAAAGCAACCTGTTACGCGGCCTCTTCAACGCTAATGTCTTCCAAGACATCATATATCAAGCGGCCCGTTAATCCACCTGACAGTCAACCACCGATGCGCCTAATCTTTGCCAACTTGCGATCGTCGCTGCTCTGTAACTGGATTTCCTACCAGAAACTGATTTTCCATCCGTGGATGGAAAAGAGGACGCTTAATTCCTCCGGAAGGAAGATGACTTTCTTTTTACTGGCTTTGGTAAAGAGTGCCTTCAGTTATTTATGCGATCCAAAAGTAATGGTAGAATTCTTTAGCTATTCGGTATTTTCATGAAATGAAAATGAATAGTTTGTTAATATCTGATATTAACAAACTGTTAAAAAATAACTGTTTTTAAAAACAATTTGATAAAATGATAAACAAATGATAACCTTTTTTTTTCAAAAATAATGTTTTAATTCAACTTAGTTTATTCTACGGTTTTCAAAATTTTCATCTCTGAGCCCTCCTTTTGATAAAAGAAAATATTACTCTTCCCGTTTGACAAGTCATGTTGACATACTTCCCTTTTTTTGACTTGGCTAATCAGTTTGAATTAGCCAGTATAGAAATGAGATGTGAAAGCTTTCGGGGTGTTTAATCTAAACGAATTAGTTGTCAAATACTTGCAGTTAAAATCAGTATTTGTTTTCAGATGAAATAACTCCTTGATTATATATATTTAGCTGTAAAAATTCATAGATGGATTTGATAGAAATCGAGCTTCGAATATCGAATGAAAAGTTATTTTAAAAACGTTTCCTTTAATGTTTTTAACTGCATAGCTGCCAATGCAGAAAACCCACTTATGCATTAAAAAATCTGGATATTCAATGCCTTTTATTATAAAATTAAAATTGTGTTTCCATAAGTATCAATTTCTTGACTAAAGGGATGCAGAAGGGGCATTATTTATTTTTTTGTAAAAATCTTGAAATTAACCTTTACTAATAAAAATAAATATACACTCTTTTCTTATGATGAAATCTGCAATAAAATCCGATAGCCTTTATTATTCTGGCAGGAATTAAGATTTGATTTATTTTACTTGATTCTTAACAACACAAATCGTCAGTTTTCAGCGAAAAAGCTGAAAATGCATCCTGTTCTTGTAAGCCTAAATCTTTTGTTTTTGTTTATTAAACCTTGATATGGTTATAAAAAATAGAAAACGATATATTTAAGATCTTCTTTTTTTTTAATAATTTTATGTTAAGAGTTTAGAATAAAAATCTTAAATTTCAGTATTTTTATATAATAAAGTATTGATTAAGACTAAAAGTTTTGTTTATGTACTTTAAAAGTCAATTCAATAATTAAAAAAATAATCCTAAATTTATCAATTTGAAGCTGTTTATTTATTGATACGATGTTTCCCGCTAAAAATAAAAACTAAATCAAGTTAAATCCTTATAACAAATTAAAAAATGTAAGTAAATAAAATTCTCAGTTTAGATTATTTAACACTTGAATGAGAAGTTTCAAATGAAAGAGTATAATTTAAACAAAATGAAACACGAAACTTCAAACTGGAGCAAAAAAATGTATTAATGCTTAATTACAATATAAACTGACCCAGCTAAAACAACAGCGATGAGTATTTTCTATGAATCCAAACCATTTTCAAAACAAACTTCAACCTCTCTGTCCGAACGCAGACTAAACTTATTTTTAATTTCTGGCTGTTTTCAACATTTTGTAAACTGCCAATCAACTAAAGCTATCTAACAGAATCAGACTTAAAAATTCATTTCCTCACACAATGGAACCCTACAGAAAAATTAAAGTAGTCAAAAAACAAGACATTTTTTTACAAGACATTATTTTCTTTTATTATAGCAAATTTCCCTAGTCGATTACTCGCAAATTGTCTAAATAGTGATTAATGGAGCTCAAATAATTTTTAGGAATGCAGTTTATTTCTTAAATAACAACATCCAAAGAGCAAAATGACTTTCGCTTAAAATAATCCGATAATTAAAGAGAAAATGTATAAAATGAAATTGTTTTTATCACATTTACTTTTTGGTGATTCCAATGAAGGATGTACTTTTTAAAAATGACCATACTTAAAATGATCTGATTCTTTAATGTGAGGGGAAAGAAAAATTACTAAAAAGAGAAAACTATTTGGGCGCATAAAAGGTTTCTCTTACAACTACTGTAACTTGTGCATTTTTCTGAACTTTAGTATTCATTTAATATTAAAAAAGGCACTATTTAAAGAGATAATTTAAACTTCAGGCATGCTTGTTGAATTTTGACCTGAGGTCATTCGATGCATCTAAAATGATCGGGGTAAAATGCAGCAGATCTGTAGCAGGTCCAGCCACGTTGTCCGACTATACCATGCTACTCTGTTCCTAGAGCTGGGAATGCTGTTGAACCACATTTTTGAACAAACTTTCCCAAGAGGGGGAGTTCGCAATATTCTGTCTCTTCAAGCTTATAAATTTATCATCCCCGGCATACACATGGAAGCCCTTTTAAGTTTCGAAGCAAGCGCCCTTAGTTCTGGAAACTTCATCTACCAGGACGCCCCTGCTCACATATATTAAATCTGTAAAAAATTGAACACTTCTTATAATTGTAACTTCCAAATAATATCAGTGATAATTAAATATGCACACAATCACGTTCACTGACATATTCACACGCATTCCTTACTATTTATATTTGGAAGGAATTTTCATTCCCCATGTTATTGTGATACTTCGCTAGATTTGTTTTGATCAGGATACAGCAGGCAGCAATAACATGGCTTATAATGTCGTGAGAATATTTATTCCTTGATAAAGCTATTTTTAAGATGTAACTGCGTATGTTTTTTCTGCTTCTCTGGACGGCTGGTTTCAAACCTGGTTTTACATATTTATACGTTTATTTTCGATCTGCTGATACATTTTCTGCCCTTCACATTTTGAGGCATTTATATATTGATTTATTTTCTCTTTCGTCGTACAACTGTAATCTGAAGTTGATTTGTTTCAGAAAAATTTATGTTTAACTATTTTTTAGCCTTTGTTATATTGCATTGTAAAGTCTTTGGCCCATTTTTTTTTTTTTTTTTTTTTGTATAATTACATTTTCTATAGCTATCATCTTTTATATGTATGTATATAAGAGGGGGAATATAATTAAAGTCCCACGTTCAAAATGCTGTAAAAAAAAGAACCACACGTCACAATGAGTTCAAATTTGAAATGAAGATACTTGAAGGGAGAAACGGTATGACATAAAAAAAAAGTTCCACCAATTTTTCCCATTCTATTTGGTATGGACCTTGCCGTGGTGGATGGGTTTTCCACTAACAGTCTCACAACTGTTGAATGATTTGAAAGTCATTTTTTCCATCAAAAAACCGAAACAATCAAATCAACTTGCTTGAATCAACTTCGTACAGTTGGTTTAAAGTGCTTGAATCAATCAATCAAACTCATGCGAAATACGTTGTAATTTTGATTCAAAATATCACTGGCAGCCGAATTCACTTCCTTTATGCCACTTACAGCGCCATCTATTAATACACTTTGGAACTTTTTTTGATGCCGTACCATTTCCCCCTTCTTCAAATATCTACAGTTCAAATTTGAGCTCATTGTGACGAGTGGTTCTTTTTTTACAGCATTTTGAACGTGGGACTTTAATTAATCACCCTGTATATATACACTGAAGTGACAAAAGTCATGGAATAGCAATATGCAAATTTTCAGATGGCAATAGCATCGCGTAGAACAGGTATAAATGCGCAGAGCTTTCATTTCTGTTCAAGTTACTCATGTGAAGAGGTTTTGACGTGATGATGACCGCACGACGGGAATTCACAGACTTTGAACGCGGAATGTTAATTGGAGCTAGACGCATGGGTCATGCAATTTCGGAAATCGTTAGGGAATTCAACGTTCCCAGATCCATTGTGTCAAGAGTGTGCCGAGAGTATGAAATTTCAGGCATAACATCCCACCATGGACAGCGCAGTGGTCGACCGCCTGCACTTAACGACCGAGACCGGCGACGTCTGCAAAGAGTCGTAAATTCGAACAGACAAGCAACACTGCGTCAAATAACCGCAGAAATCAATGTGGGACGTACAAGGGACTTGTCTGTTAGAACTGTGCGGAGAAATTTGGCTTTCTTGGGCTATTCCAGCAGAAGACAGACTCGAGTGCCTTTACTGACAGAACGACATCGCTTGCAGCGACTCTCGTGGGCACGTGAGCATATCGGTTGGTCCCTAGATGAATGGAAAACCGTGGCCTGGTCCGATGAGTCCCGATTTCAGTTGGTAAGAGCTGATGGTAGGGTTCGAGTGTGGCGCAGACCCCACGAAGCCATGGACCCAAACTGTCAGCAAGGTACTGTTCAAGCTGGTGGTGGCTCCGTAATGGTGTGGGCTGTTTTTTCATGGCATGGACTTGGTCCTCTGGTGCGACTGGACCGAACATTGACTGGAAATGCTTATGTTCAGCTACTTGGAGATCACTTGCAGCCATTCATGGACTTCATGTACCCAAACAACGATGGGATTTTTATGGATGACAATGCGCCATGTCACCGGGCCATAACTGTTCGCGATTGGTTTGAAGAACATTCTGGACAATTCCAACGAAATCCCATCGAGCATTTATGGGACATCATCGAGAGGTCTGTTCGTGCCCAAAATCCTGCACCATCAACGCTTTCACAATTATGGACGTCTATCGAGACAGCATGGCTCAATATTCCTTCCAACGACTTGTTGAGTCCATGCTACGTCGAGTTGCTGCACTTCGCCGGGCGAAAGGAGGGCCGACACGATATTAAGAGGTATCCCATGACTTTTGTCACTTCAGTGTATATATATATATAAATTATATAAATTTCCCCAATTTAAAAATATTATTTAAACTGTCATTTTCTTTAAATAGTAAGTCGAGTATTAAAGAGCAAAATATAAAAAGAATTTGAATCTATTGAATATTTTATCCTTTTCACTTTTTACAATAAAGGAATGTAATTAAACATATTTAAAATAATTTGGGTTTTTACGAACGTTAAAATGGAGAGAACTGAATTATTTAAAAGATGTTAAATTAAGCAGCAGACATTGAAACTGCAAACACTTGAACAGTTCTTATATCTGCAAATTTTAAATAATATACAACATTTAAAATGATGAGTGCAAAAATATTTGTTTCTTATTTTTAATCTTTTTATCCACTTGTAAATATATTTGCCAAGTGAAATATTAAATGATTCCACAAAACAGAGCGATAACATTATTTATTAATATTTTAAATAAAATATTGAATGAAAATATCTCGACTTAATGAAATATCAATATTAAAATTTCAAGGAGGAAACATTTAAACAGTTGATATATTTTAACTGAAATGTAAATTTCAACGAATTTTCTTTAAAAATAAGTATTTTATTTTTGATTGCCGCGTTTGTCAACCTGAATTAAAATATGTAAATGTTTGTTTTTATTTTTGCTGTCAGTGTTTCTCTTCTCAAAGTATTCCGAGTAAGAAAGATTGCTAAACAATAGAATTGTAAGTTGAATAGATTATAAATTGAAAATTACAAAAGAGTCATTATAATTATCTCATAATAAGTATAAAAAAATAATTAACTACTTTTTGTTGTTGAACATAAGTGGGTCTCGTACACCACGTATCCTTTTTGCGGTAACTGCGCCTCTAGCGGATTTGAACCTGAGCCCTCTTGTTCATTCGCTGCGTAATTTGCCCCTCAACTCTAAGTTGGCTAATTCGCTATATTAAGATTACTTTTTATGCAGTTGGAGAATATAGGATCAAATATACATAGATTAAAGGAAAGATTTGGTTTGGCTTGTCGCTCTACGGTCATCGTGTGCCCACGAGGGCCTACAGTTTAAAGTGTACTACTACTCCACCACATCACTGTGTCTAGAGCTGAGTTGCCCCTTTACAGTTTGGAAATGATGTGAGTGAGAAGAAGTCTGATTGGACTCTGTGACACTCTACGGTAATGCGAGAGCGGGACCTACGGCTTAAAGTGGATTGCGCACCTTTAATAAGCATCCATGACACCTCCAGGATTCGAACCTGAAGCCTGTGGTACCAAAGGCCATAGCGCTAGGCAGTTGGCCACCAGGCCGCTTTAAAGGAAAAAGATAAACCTCAACATTTCAAAACAATGAAATTGTTAAGATCAAGTTATTTTGTTAGACATTTTGAAAATTATTTTAAATTTGGTTTCAGAATCAATTAAAAATGAATCGACTCAATGGAGATTATACTAGTGCTGTCATCGGCCTCGCATTACGTCTTCGTAGGTATCCTCTCATTTGATATGCAAATATGGAATAAATTCCCTTAAAAATCTTCCACGTCGATAAAGGAATAGTGAATAATATTGACATGCCACAAAGCAGTGTTCTTTTAATAAATTTGTAATTTGCTTAGTGAAATTCATAGTTTTGATAATATAGGGTTGCCCGAAGAAACATTTTTTTTATATAACTATTTAAAATGACTACGTATCTTACTCTAAATAAATTTATGTTCATAATAGCTGCGTAATTAAGTAATGCTGTTATGTCATTTCTATTTTAATATTTGAATACCCTTACGTTTTTATATATAATTTTAATGAAATGATGAATTTTACATTCAGAGCTTTCAATCAATAAAAAATGCACAAACTCAAGCTATTGCGTCATTTAAATTTATAATCTTAGAATTAATTTATAAAATTATAGCAAAAATTGCAATGTTTTGCTTTAATAAATCTAATTAAAAAAAAAAAACTTTAGTCTATTTTTGTCTTCGCCTAAAATGTCATTTAAACATTTTAATTATACTTTTTATCATTAATCCACTTTATTGCTCTACTTAAAAATTAAAATTATTTTTCTCTTTTTTTTTAACAGATAATTAAAATGCAATAGCCACTCCTTCTAAAGTTCAAACATACAAATTTTCCATGGGACGTTCAAATTATTTTTAAAAATTTTTATTTATTTCGTACCTATTTTTTTGATATTTTGCTATTTAAATCAGAACATATAATTTTTTAAGGTAACAATTTTTTTAAAACGATAAAAATATCGAAGGGAGAGGCCGAAAAATGGAAGTTCTATTTGTTTTCATAAAATGAAAGTGGTATTTTAAAAATAGTTAATGTGACTACATATTTCTTTTCAAATTTGATGATTTTATATTTTTATGATCTTGTAAGAGTATTTAATTATAAAACTGTCATTTGTGAAGCCTTGAAAGAAATATAAAT
Source organism: Caerostris extrusa (assembly GCA_021605095.1). Lineage (NCBI taxonomy): Eukaryota > Metazoa > Arthropoda > Arachnida > Araneae > Araneidae > Caerostris > Caerostris extrusa. Next base: position 36,327 of record BPLR01013597.1, read on the forward strand.
AAAAAAATTTAAGCAGTATATATTAGAGCAGGGTGGCCAACACAAATGATCTTGCGGGCCACTTAGTATAAAATAGTTTTTAACTTTTAGATTTCAAATTTTAGTAAAAAAAATTGGTAATTTTTGTAATGTATACTTATTTATTAGATTTTATTATATAACTGCATTGAAGCACACATTGTGTATGAAATTAACGCTAGTGGATAAGTGGTAATTTATTTTATAATATTAAAAACTCATTCATTAATGATGAAGAACAAAATGTTTGAAACAATCTTAAAATGGTCACAATGTGATTGCGTTTAGCATTCATTTAATTCAGGGGTGGCCAACCTAAACAATCTTGCGGGACACTTTGGACATAACTCCGCGGGCCGCATATAAAATTTTATATCCCCATATTATATATGGACACACTATAGACATTTTTGAAGTGAAAAATTTTAACATAATGAGTTATTATTTTTGAGTTTACTATTATTCTTGCATGTAAACATAGATAATACAATATTAATGATACTAAACGCACATTGTAAAGAAATATATAACACTAAAAATGAAATATAAAAAATATATAAATGAAATCATTAAAAAATATTTGTTTTACTAATGCGATATTTGTTTCTCCACTCTTTCACTTAGCTTTTGCAAATCGATGCGATGGCATCATGAGTTCGAAACATATAATTTATTTATTCTGCGAACTCATAACTGTAAACTCATAAATAAAACAGACAATATCTATCATATATTCGCAAGAATATTATTTTAAAATCAATCAAAATTTTTTATTTTAATAGTTAATTTTTTCTCATAATTTCAACAGTTAATTTTTAAATATAGGGATGCACAAATAGTGTATTTTTTTAATACATTTGTTTTCACTACTTTGGCCATTAACAATAAATATATATATTTTATAAAAGTGAGATACATCTCACGGGCCGGAAAATGTTCAAGGCAGGCCGTGGGTTGGTAGCTTAGCTCTTAGCTTAACACTTAGAGCTCTTTTTGAAATATATGCAAATATAAATATTTAAAGCGTATATAAACTAGCATGATTGTCTATTGCAGTATGAAATACGCACTAAGCATAAAACTTGGTCTTTTGCTTGTGAATGTGGTGTAATAAATTCACATAAACGTCAGTTTTGATACCAAATGAAATAAAATTTTCATCATGCGCAAGAAAGAAAAAAAAAAAAAAAGAAAAGGGAAAAAGTTACGCTTTCAAGGAATTATTAAGCTTTTTCTCAAAATTATTGTTGCTTTTAATTCTTGACAGTGAAATATATTTTATATTTTCAAAATTATTAATGGCTAAGTTTTAAAAAATCCTCATTTTTAATTGAATCGAATGCAATTTTTTAACAGACCAGTAAAATCATGTCATTTTTTCAAAATTTACAAACGTGAAATTTACTAAAAAAAAAAAAAAATTATAGTATTTTAGTGAAATAAATTTTTATCTTTATGAAATTTCATGAAATTATAATTTAAATCATTACGAACAAATTATGTGTATGTGTAATAATATGTGAATCAATATGAATCGACTCATTAAAAAAATTCCATGCTAATTTATTAAAATTTTGAAATAAATTCATTCAAAAAAAGTACTATTTTAAATATTGATAAAACTGTTAGAAGAAATTTTTATTTCTTTATTTTTTAAGTTGCAGTTTCGACAGTCAAAAAATAAATTTTCTTTCGAGTATAAAAGCAAAGTTTCAAAATTCCTTTATTAAATGACTTTTTAGAAGTATAAAAGCCATATGGATTATTCCATGGCACGAGAAACAAAACTAAAATAATTAAATAAAATAAAAAATAAAGTATTTAATGTGTCTAAAAAGATTTTATGGATTACAATTTATAAAGAGAAAAGTTTCTTTTGTCAAAAAATTTTTAGATTACATTTATCAAAAATCTATGGTTTAAATTCAGTATTGTTATATATTATTTTGCTAGATATGATTGTTTAAATAATTCAGTGAAATTCGGCAGAATTACTAAAGTAAAAGAAAACATGTGCTGCCATCTAGTAATGATGGAATGAAACAGAACTGCAAAATACTATCATGAACTGAAATTTTTTTTTTTTAATACATATTAAGGAATCATTTTTTTGGGGGAAAAATGTATTAAAAATACCCAGTCATAAAACTCTTTTTGTATTATTTCATGAAGTTAGTAAAAAAACTATACTCTTTAAATACTCCATACAAATTTCTTATTTTTTTACTTCGAATTTTGTAAAACGGGAATCAATACTTTTTATTTTATTCCATCAGATTTGCAAAAACGTAAAAATCTGTTGAGATTTCATATCTTGAATAACAGAGTAGCTAAAGAGCATTTATTTTATTCAGGTAAAATCTTACCATTAAAGAAGACTGGAAATTACTTGTTTTAATTTTTTAAGCAGTGATAAACAATGAAAAATACGTGATCAGAAAATTACAGTTCACCACATTAGTGCTTCATATGAAAAACAGAACAAGAGAAGAAACATAAGTTTTGAATGTAAATAATTAAAATTTTTATAAATGTAAAAAAAAAAAAAAATTTTAATTTAAATTTGGATATTTATAAATTTCAGATTAAATATTCTCATTTTAATTTCACAATTTTTCTGTTTCAAAATAATGGTTCAATAATTAATAACAATATGAGTCACAACAATATTCATTTTTTAAATCATTCACGCTCGATTATGAAATCTATTGAATATAAAGCTTGTTACTGAAAAGTTAAACATTAGGTATTGGTAGAAATTACTCAGACTTTAAAAAAGTTAAAATTAGTTATTATTGTTTTTCTTTTCATTGATAGGGAGCTTAATTATGCTTCACTGGTCTTTTTTCCCTTTTTATTTATTTATTTATTTTTATTAAATGATTCCATTGTTCACTGTGTCTTTTAAAGACTTATAAATGTATATCTAATACTTGTTATGGCAATTCTTGATATCTTTCAGGGCATTAATAATTATATTATTTAGTTATTTATTAGAGTTATATTATTCAATATAATTATTAATCGCCTGATCGAAATCGATAGCTGAAATACCACATTTTAGAACTGTCTTTTTGCCTCTTTAAGACTCATTGAGCAATACAGATAAAGGATAGAAGGAGCATTAAATTCATAGTAGAAATTGAATACATTCATTAAAATACAGAATCGTTTACACGTGCGGCATGTTTTACAGGTATATAAATGGTAATGCTTGAAAAAGAAAGACTTCTAGGTAACCATTTGAATGTCCTAAAACCATGAGAAGCCATTTAAGCATCCATTAAAAAAAAAAAAATCTATATAAATTTGCCAAGGTGGCCACATCAGGGGTACTTCTAAAAGCTCGTTCTTCTTGAAGGGCAAAATGTGGGCGGTATACTGAAATAAAGGTGTGTACTTATATTGACTAAATAGTTATTGAAATCTGCAATACTTTCAACGCATAACATATTTCAAGAATTTTTAAACAAGTAATTTTGACAAAAAAAAAAAAAAAAAAAAAATTCAGGCAGTACTGTAAAACGCATTTTATTTTATTAGGTTAAAAATATTTGATATTTCTTTTTCAAAAGTTTTTAAAAACTGATTAAAGAAGTATCAAAGTATTTGGTTAATAATTCTTTCAGTAACAAATTTATGTTCATAGTTATGCATAAATATCACTACGCTCAAAAAAAAAACTGAAATTCAAAAATATTTAGGACGAATACTTAAAGCACTTATTAAGCAATACTAATATGGTTTTAGATATTGTTAAGATATTTCCCATAATTGAAAATTGATAGTATTATAAAATATATCCTATAGTAATATTATAAAATATTTATGTGTATCTGAAATCTGTTACAGTTTCTCTGTTATTATGATACTTCGTTTTTAGTGAGTCTCTTTGGAGGTGTGCTATTATATTGTAAATTAAATACATAGTGTAAATGAACAGTCAGTGTAGAGGATTGAACTTATCCAATGCTGGAAGGGGGTAGAAGGTATATAGGTAGTGAAATATAAAACGGTAAATATGTACTAAAGCATATTGTACTGTTCTTTATATACTTATTCTTTACTAACACAATTTAAGATATAGGACATCAATACATATTACATTGGTTAAGCATGCCAAAAAAATGTTAATTTTAAGTACAATACAGAACTAAGCAAATTTAAATAATAATAAAAGCTTTTTCTTTGATTATAAGGAAACACAAAAAACTGCAATCGATACTTTTATGTAATTTATGCAACATACATAAAACAATATGAATATACGTATGCATGCATGATAATGCTTATTGTACTATTCTCTTAAGATGTACGGTATCAATAGATGTTGCAGAAATTTAATGTGTGAAAATGTAAATTTAACATTCTCTTAAAATAAGAATATTTATATAATTGAACAATTATCAAATGTCATAAAATAGATAAAAACGTATCAATATGCATTAAAAAATGCTTTATACAAAGGTTTCTACAATTAAAACTGCTTTTTAAAAGATTGTTTAATAAAATATTTAAAATTTGCTTGGCTTCAATAACATTCTCAATTAGCTCATATAAGATTCTAAATTATTTGCAACTTTTGCCTAGACATGAAAACTTTTATTTTATTACATTTTCAAAAAGAAAAAAATGCTTTGATCAAAAATGAATTTCAAAACCTTATTATTCAGCAGATTTTAAGCCAAATAATGTAAAAATACTTTAAATGAAGTCACACGGTTTGATTTTTGTGAAATAGCTAACATTAAAGATTTATTCCCAATTACCTTAACTTAAAGAAAAATTTTACAATTCCAATTTTACGAATTTGAATTTACATTTCCTTTAGTAGACAGAGTTATTCAGATTTTCTTTTTTTTTTTTTTTTTTTTTTTGTTCAAACAATTATTACAATTATAAGTGGGATCACTTGATTCTTTCTTTCGAAGAATAACACTTCTTTATTTTATAAAACAAATTTGATCTGCAAAAGTAAATTTGTTACCTTTTTTTTTAAATATTGTTTATTTTTTTCTGTTTTCATGTTAAAATTCAAGTTCATCAAATAGATTATACGGAATTTTAACAAAAATCTTGAATATACATTGTAATGTACACAAGAACTATCGAGAGAAGAATACATGCATATATATGTTTATGTTCTATTTCGTTTTTTTTGTGTTCAAATAAATATTTATAAGACTGAACTAAAAACAAACACGAATTGAGTCGGCGTTTTCTAATGATAAACAAAAACTTGCTTATTCGATATAATGTGCTTAATACTTTCTTTTTTTTTTTTTTTTCTTCTTATTTAATTATTGTACACAGTAGAAAATATTTTTAAAAAATTTACCATGATAACCTAAATGAAGATGTGATTTTAAAAATATTTTTGAAATAAACATAACTTAAAAGTATTAATAAAAGTAAATAGAGTACGTACTTTAAATATTTAATATTAATTTTAATTCAAATATTCTCGAAAGTGTTAACCTCCCCTATTTGTTTTTCTGGAAGTGCGGTTATTAATCGTAATAATAAAAACATGTTCTGTAATCCTAAATATGTTTGGATAGTTAAGCAAACTAGTGAATAAAAAAGAAATTGCTTACGTGGATATATAGTAAATATTAGCTACTGAGTTATTTTAAAATTATTCTGTGATTAATTAAATAAATTTATACTTCATAAAAAATATCTGGCAAACAAAAGGATTGTTTTATTTTGAGCTCCATATAAGCAAAACACTTTTCTAAATTTTTAAGTAAAATTTATATATTGATACATCATAGCATAAGTTTTTATTTTATTTATTAGATGCTTACAATTTTGATAAAGGCCAGTGATGTAAAATTTTAATTTCACAGTGAAGGTTTAAAAATTGTAACTCGGTACCAGTGATTTTAATATATTTTTAATAATTTTTGTGCTACTCATTTTAATAAAGGGGTATTTAAAACGAAGATTTAGAAATGTCTTTACTGAAAGTGAACACCCATTTAATTTTCAAATTGCAATTAAAATACGTTTAATAGATATTTTGTAGAATAACTTTTTTTTTCTGTACGCAAATACATGCTATAAGAAAACAACTGAAAATACTAAAACTGGACTAAACTTTATTAAGATCTCACTCAAATTTATTAAAGTTAATTTATTTTTAATTAGTCTCTATTGATTTAAAACTAACGATTAAAATTTGTTGGGAAAAAAATATTGCTTTGAAAATTGTACTGAATATTATTTCCATTTATTAAATTCTTTGAGGAATTTTATAAATGTCATAACTTTTAACGAGAATTCGCTTGTTAAAATTTTTAATCATATTTATACTTTCAAAAACGGTTTCTTTATAAGTATGAAATTTCTTGAAACCTGTATATCTTTTTATATTTTTTATTGAATTTTTGAATATAGTTAAATTCTTTGGAGGAATTTTAATGAGAATTCGCTTGTCAAAATTTTTAACTATATTTATACTGTCAAAAAACGATTTCTTGATGAGTTTGAAATTTCTTGAAACCTGTATATCTTTTTTTTATTTTTTTTATTGAATTTTTGTATATAGTTTAGAAAACTAAAATCAAATAAATTCAAATACTTTTTCTATTTAACGAACACATTTTATTAAAAGTTTGTTAAGAGAATAAAAAGTAATTTATTTAGTATTTTCATTTTATGAATTCTACTTTAACGAAAAGAATAGGAAATCAATTAAAATTGCTTTTCTAAAATTTATGTTAAGTATGAATCCATGTATTTAATTATGCAAAAGAAGCCTTAATTGGAAAAAAAAAATGTAAGAATTTCGTATGGCCATTTTCTTTGAAAATATGCTACTACACAAAATGTATTAAGTATCATTAGTTTCCTTCTATTTCAAATTTTATAACATTGGACCATAGGATATCTTCTAAGCAAATGTATTCAAATAGAAAGTAATAATCTTCTCTTTTTTTTTTTTTTTTTTGGTAATTTAACTGAGAATAAGTGTATTTAAAATAAAATAGTTCCCAAAATTCTCACTGATTTAACTTCGAAAAAGTTAATAATAGTATTCTGTAAGAAAATATTTATAATTTCAATTAAAATAAATTTATCTTTAAAATACTCCCCAGAAGGAAATAATCTATCTTATACTTTTTAATTCTCATCATTTAATAGCAGAAAAAACTGTTACATTTTTATTTTGTTTGTTTTCTTAAGTTTTCTTTATTTTATATCGACAATTTGTAACTCCGGAGTGAGAAAAAAATTAGAAAAATAAATGTTAAAAAGTTTATATATGTTGCTGTTAGCTTTAATAATTAATTACAAATGAGAAGAATGAATATTTGAAAAGGATTCATTCTTTATAGAATTCTTTATTGAATTCGTGAAAGATTTTTGAGTTGCCTTTTTACCTGATAGTGTCCGATACAGTCTAACTTTACACTATTTAAAAAAATTGCATTATATAGCATAAAATATTACCAGTATTGGCATAATTTTCTTTTTTGATGGATTTCTAATAAATAATGTATCAACATGTTAAAAATGTTTGGGTCAGAATAATTTTAATTAAAATATTAAATACATTCCAGTGTCTCTGGAGAGGTTAAACTTGTTTGCAATCTTCTGCAGAGTGGAACAATTTTCTAATTTGCATTAAAGAAGCTCTATTAAAGTATCCTTAATAGTTTAAGGAGGATCCAGAAGATGATACTTGGACTTGTTTACGATATTGGTCAGCCTACTGATGCTTGAAGTTAATATGAACGAAACAAGTTTTGACGTGCTTAACAAAGGCTGTCGCGTTTCGCTCTTTTTTGCCGATGATGGCAATAATAATACATCAGGATAATAATATTTCGTTGAAGCGGAGTATTTCCGACATGAAAGAATGTTCAGGTAAATAGTCGCTTAATTACCTCTAATGTTTTTAGTTTGCCATGCTTGATTGGAAAATGGACGAAGAAATATACCGTTGAGGACAGAAGCTACCTCAATAAAGGGTTCAGGTTGCTCAATAAATACTACTTACAGAAACCAATTTTAAACTAATTGAATTTTGCTCAAAAGATGAGTCCGAGGTGCACGATTCATCAGAGGACGTCTGTTGCTAATGTCCTCGTTCAACTAGTGGTGAAGGCAAAGCGTGATTTCCATATTTTCAACGTCGATCTGTGATTATCATTTGTAAGGAAACGAAAAGAATCCGCTATTACGAGACCAGAGCAACGGTAATAACATGTTGTCGTGAAGTTCATTCGAGGAAAAGAAAGACTCACAATTGCTGGCTTGAGTATCCCCAAGCCTTTCTCTGGTTGGTGCCATTAAGAGGTAGCTGCTTGCTTCAAAGAGATCAATGCGTGTGTTTGCTTCTGAATGGACAGTAGCACAGTGGAAGTTTCTTCAAACCTTTGACCTCAACCCTTCTAAAGAGGCACTGAAAAATGTCGAAATCTTGTTTTTGACGGAGGTTTACAGGATGGAGGAGGGTTGGTGGGCACCTATTGTGATTCGTTTACCCATTTTTTTCTTTCAATTACCAATGAATAAGTGTACTTTCAGAAAAAATGTTAAGATAATTTCCCTTATTATGCTTTTACTAAATTACTTCGTGGATTGTACCTTTAATGTTCAGAAATGGAGGGGGGGATTATGATGAAAAAAAGTCGTTAACAATAAAAGAATAGATCTCCGACCAGAAATGTTTTTCTGGTAAGCATAATATGCAATATACATAAAAAAAATTTTTTTAAACTTCAGATTAATATTACTTTTTTTTTTTTTTTTTTTTGATGCCTTCAAAGTTCCTTTTGAAACACAAAGAATTAACAACTCAAACTGCAAAATTTGATTAATATCTCATTCTTTCTTTCAACATTTAAAAAAAAAAAAAGTTATTGTTAAAAATCACTTAGTAACAAATATTTAAAAATTATTAAAATAACTGTGGAAATTTTAATGATTAATTGAAACAATTTTTAAATAAAATCAAAATTAAAATTAATTCAGGATAACTAAATTTATAAATAAATTCAAAAACTGTCATATCTTCGTACAAAGGGAAAAAGTTGAAAGTTAGTATGAATAGATAAAAGTCAAAAGTAAAATGTAATATCGTGAAGACTAAGGTGATAGTGGTAGATCAGATTCGAAAATCCTTTGGAATGGTTGATCTTTATTTTTTCCATCATAATCGATGGGGAGAGACTATAAAAATCTCATACCTTACCCTGACTTTCATTACTAATAATATGATAAAATCATTATTGAATATGATACATTATACAATAAATCCGGATCTTATTACAATAACACAATTTACCGAATGCGATAATAATAAAGATATCATTTTCAATCCGTTTATAAAAATCTTTCATATATCGCTTCAGTAACTGCAATGTGTTGAACATTCAATACATACTTTCAGTGAAAAGGATGTAATTTTTTATTGTTAATGCTTTTGCTATTTCTTTTGTGGCATTTAAAATATTAAAAACTACGTATGAATCATTTTTTTAAAAAGTAACGAATTGAACGATAAAGGGACCGACTACATTTTTATTACTTACAAGTATTTATTTATTTTTTTTTTTTTTTATGTTTAGCATTAAAAATCTTGTTCATATGTTAGAGAAGACATTAGTTCTGCGGTATTTCCTTTAAAGGCTTTCGAGATCCTCTGGGCTGATTGAGTTTTTTTCCCCGTCGTCCTTTGACGGGAATAATTGTAATGAAAAATCTCGGAGATTTTATACATTCATTGTTTAATAAGATCTTACAATATCGTAACGGATTTTTAACCGCATTTCTTTTCTTTATTTTCTAAATTACAGAATTGGTGGTTTAAAATATTTTTAATGTTTTCCTGTAACATTTATTTATTTATTAATCAGCAAATCATCATGTAACGTAGAAATTTTAAATTTTATAATTCAAAATAAATCTATATATGTGGCCAAAATGTTTTTAGTTATAAGCAATGGATGCAATAGCCATTTAGTAATCAATTTTAATCCGTGTGTAAAACGAAATGCGATAGGTATTTCAAAGCAGTCCTCTTTGCAATTAACATTTTTTATCGAAATTTTGTTTCCACTCAGCTGAACTGGCTTGATGAGCATTTAAGCTGCATCTAAAATAATTGTTGGTTCTAATCAGTGTTCCATTCCTCTTTAATCCAATTATTTTATCATTAAACTATTGTATGGTAGAAGGCTGTTTAATACTTAACATTGTCATTAATGTTTGGACATAAAAAATTTAAACCTGTGCAACAGAAGCTGAAGATTTTCTCAAAAGATGTAAACACACATCTTCATGCAATGTTTCTTTCATATAATTGTTTCTTTATGCGAATATCAGTTTGACTTATGAACGTCTCCAGCATTGTAAATAGATTCACAACTTTTCTACATATAGCGGAAATATTATTCTAAGAATAAAGCAAATATTTTAAATAATAAATTTGCAATTTTCTTTAAATATTGGAAAATTTATTTCACTAATGGAAATATTGTACTCAAGTTGACCCTTTTTCCCAAGATAAATAATTTTATGTTTCTTCTTTTAAATCAGGCAAACCAGAGCAGCAAAAAAAAGTGATCAAATGCATTATTGGATAAGTATTCTTCATAATTTATAGTATCAGAGCGAGAAACTAAGAAATTACAATATTATTGCGTAAAACATCGACAGATTTCTTTATTTTCACCGCCAAACTTGTGAATTTCAGAAACAACATTCCCCACTCAAAATGGCTGCAACAAAGCTAAATATGACAAAGAGAGTACATAAAAAAATATTTTACTATTCTATGATTCCATTAGAATAATTCAACACGTCTTTTTCTTCGATACTAATTTAATACTTGCAAAACTCTTAGAAATTTGTGGAATTATTCTTCATCTGGATTATATTACTCAAAAAGAGTTGGCAAATCTGAAAATAAAATATGTTGCACAAATAATAAAAGATGTGATTTTTAATCTAGCCAAGCTAAATCTACGAGAATTCCTCTTGATATGACAATACATTTAGATAATAATTTTCTTTAGATATTACTATATTAAATTTGTAAGATTACTTGGGATAAAGTAATATAAAGAAGTTATAGATATAAATTTAATATCAATCAAGTAAAATATTAAGCTCATAATCTACCGAATGGAAATACCTTTTTTGTTCATAAAAGTTTAAAATGTTACATGTTTACTCTATTTTGTAACAATGCTTATTTTTATATAAAGTAAAAATGAAATGTGCATCAATCAATTTACTTGACACACAGCATAACCGTCATAGTAATAGATTTAGAAAAGTTGCATTCCACCGAGACTTAATTTGGTTACAATGGGGGAAGGGGATGTTTCTTTGTTGAATCTGATTGCAGTGATTATGGATGAATAAAAATCCCCACGAATGCCAAGTACTTACTGTTTAGTCTGGTATCGAAGGTCGCGGCATCTCAAAGTTGCGTCTTCTGTAAGTCCTCGTTGAGTGCTTAATTACTGTTGCTGCTCATTCCAGACTGACCTTTCTCCCTTCAAAATGTTGTTTTGCACTTCCTCTTCGCCTTTGTAATCTGCAAGCTCGTGATGGTATCATCCCTTTCTCCAGAGCTATCTGCAGTTTGGTGCTTTTTTTTCCACTCTTTATCCCCATCTTCTGTGTTAATGTGTTTTCAATCTATCTCGCTCTTCAACTCCTTTCTGAAGACGTAAACAAAGTTTCACGTCCTGCTTCGAAAAGAAATCGAGATGGGATGTTAAAAAGCGTGGAGAGCACAGATTGATTGCTGCTTCTACTCCCCACCCCGATTGCACAATGGCTCTGCTTATTATGGGTTTAATTCGGAAATTCCTTTCAACAAAAACTTTGGTATTTGTTCGCTATCGGAAGGAGAGCAGTAATAAAGGTGCATATTCACATGCGCTCATTGTACGAGTTTTCGCATTAGCATTTCAATTTCAAGAAAACTTTTTTACTATTTTATTAAATGCCTATTAAGACTGAAATTAGAGATTTTATTGATGAATTCATATTTATCGCATAAAAAGTTTTATATTAGTATATTTCATTCATATGCTTTAATCTCGGGTAGAAATTAAATAATAGCAAACACTATTTTTCAATGAGAAGTCAATATTTTTGTAGATAATAATAAAATTTTGAAGCAGTTACTTTTAACGAAGTTAGCTTTTAAATATGAATTTTAAGTTTTTATGGATAGATTAAAGTCATTTTTTTCTCTTCACGGTAAAACTAAAAACCTTAATAATTTTTTTAATTCGATTAAAATATAATTTGATATATTGTTGTTTTTAAAGAAAAAAAAAGGTAATAAATAATACATGCCTTCTTGTGATAGACGAAATTTAATAACACTAATTTTTATAGCAAAATTTTTTGTTCGAAAGCCTTTGCTTTCTTAAATTAATTAAATAGAAAAGATCAGTATTTCAACAAGTTTGTTGTTGAAAATTGTAACTTATCTAATTTATTTCACAATAGCAGCATAAATTTGCTATCGAATCATGTTGAAGAAAAAAAAAATATTCGACTTCAATAAGTTCCAAAACTGAGATTTAAAAAGAAGTTTGATTTTGCAAAAAGGGACCTTCCAAGAAAACTTTCAAATACAACTTGTTCAACATTTGTAAGTCGTACGGTAGGAAACCCTGAAAGTTCCCACTAGTACTCCAAATATGTTACAATCAACTTATCATCGATCAACTTTTTTTTTCATCATAGTGCTTGCAACGCACACTATCAGTTGAATCGAGTATTTGTCAACTTGCATACTAGCTTGCAGAGTACTACCACTGAGCAACGAATGAAACCAATAAGTTCTGTCATTTGTATTTCCACTGCTTGACAGTGTGGATTGTATCTCAATTAAATGAAATAAAAAGCTCTTCACTGTACATATAAACAAGCTATTTCTTTGAAATCATCGTAAAAAGAAATATAAATACATTTTTTTTATTAATCGTAATTAAAAGACAGAGTAACACTAAATTTTAAAAAGTTAATCTTCCACCTTGAAAACAATTAAGTGCAAAATCCTGTATGAGTGCCAGACTTGTAGATTCTCCAAGGACCAAGAAAACTTTAAACTTTCTTCTCGGTTTTTCAAAGTGAATAACAAAAAAAAAAAAAAAAAAAAAAATCCTTTAACAAATCCTTGAGATGCAAATAAGCTGTAAAAATGGAATCAAATCATTAAATTTCCTCAACCGAAATATAATGGCTTTCATTTCCAAAAACTATTCTTCACGGCATTTCGAAATATTTGGAAAGAAAAACCATCAAGATTGTCAACCCAGAGAAGAGTTAAATTCCGTTAGGTAATTTATTTTCTTAAGGAAAACTGTTCATCACAAAATTGCAGAGGTTTAAAGTGTAAAAGGGAAAAAGTCCTTCATCAGGTAGCGTTCAGAACTAATTACTGCCGCCTGTAAAGAGCAATAAATCTTTGACAGTCAGCAAAACCTCCAGCCGACAGTTTCGACAGGAGTTGGAGTTCGCCACTCCAATTTGTTCATTCAGTCTTAATATGAATTTTCCCTCATTGATATTCGCAAACGCCAAAGAAAATGTACCCAGTGAGTTTTTTTCCTACTCGCATAACATACATTTGGGCCGTGTAAGATGTAAAAGTTGATGTATGACTCTTCGCTGCGAGCTGAGCGACTTTCTTGTGTGCTAAGAAGCCCAGCGGCCAGAAATTGATGGTGCTTTCAAGTAAAACACTTTAAAAAGGGTTTTATGTTATCTTTATAGAGATATTATGTGCGTTACTTTCTGGAGAAAGTTCACTAAAAACTGAAAGAAAATAAGGTTTGAATACTTTTTATTATGTTATGATTAAAATCTTTATCTTTGTGTTCATTATCTTATTTCCATCCATGAAATTATTGGAATTAACTTTTAATATATCTCTCCCTTTTTTCAACTTATCGATTCATTCTGTAGATAAAATTACTGAAAGACTAAAGAAGAAAATTCAGTCCACTAAGTGAAAGGTCATATTATCGTTTAATAGTTTGAATAAAAATTTCAATTTGAGTTGAGAATGTATTGTAAAATAACATATATATTTTTTAATTTATATATATTTTTTTGAGAAATAAAATATCAAATACTTATTGTTCTGTTATATGAGGTTGATAAATAATAGTTATAAATCTTTCAATTTGCAATTATTAGATAGCAAATTCGTCAAAGAATGAATTCATAATAAATTGTTAACGCAAAAAAACATTGAAATTTCATTTGAAAATTATTAATACGTCATATTTTACTAAAATGAGAAACTAAGACAAACAAAGACGTCTATTATTTCGAAATGTTTTCTCTTTAAATAATCCTTTATAAACCAAAATCATTTATTTTCCATACAGCAATTTTTATTTTAAAATATCAGAATAAATAAAACATCTTTTCACTTATTCATTAAAAATGTATCACCTCTTTAATCTGAAGGATAAAATAAACATCAAATCGCTTAATAAAACAGAATGCAGAAAATAAGCGTTAAAGATTTCTTTGTCGATCAACCCTCTGCTCTTACAGCCTCCGATCCGTCATATCTGCGCATTTTAATAAATTTGAATCGTCAGCTTTATAATCATTTGAATGAAATTGAAGAAATGAATTGGCAAACCAGTAAGAAATTTAAAAAACTATTCTAATGAGTTTCTTTTTAATAGGAATAAAGGATATAATATGAGGAAGTTGATATATCTAAATCTATACCTTAATGAGCAATTTAACAAAATGTTAATTTGTAAACAGAACAGAAATTCACTTTTAAGTCCAAAATTCAGAAAAATATTTCTACAGACAAAAACAATTCATCCAACTATTTAATGTGATCCCACGTTTTATATTTTTTATAAAGGTAAATATAAAGTAAAACACTGTCATTTCTTAATTTGTTAGTGAAAATGTTCTTATTATTAAATTCGAAATTGAGCCCAATTCAAAATCCAGCGGCAGAAGCATGCAAAGAATGAGAGTTCAATCCTCTCCGGTGACACAATAACTGCTATGAAAAGCGGATAGATCCTATGGAACTTGCAGTGTCGTTTGGAGTTGTCAGTATTTTCTCCAATACAAGTAGGAAATGCACGTGAATGTTTTCCCAGAAGGCGTTACTGCTTCCACCGTCTCAAGAAGTAATCTAAATTATCAGCGTTGTACCTTACTATCGTTAAGCATGTTCATGGGTCAAAGTATAGAAGCAAGCGGGGGAAAAGACAGTTAGAGGAACGCTAACGTTAAAAGTTAATTCTTATCCCTCACTGCGAATGCATTTTTTTGAGTTGTCCAAATTATCAGATATAATAAAATGAGTTTGCGTCATTCGAAATGTGAAAAAAAGTAAGCTTTTAAGCTTCGTATGTGTAATTTGTAAATGTTTAAAAGTTGTTCAAAAGAATCAATCCATAAATCATCCGTCACATTCTACTCATCACTGAAAGAATAAAATACTATTTCAGTCATCAATAATTTATTTAAATTTTGTTTTCTATTGCAGTATTAATTTATTGTGAGTAATTAAAAAACGGCATTTATTTTCTGAAATCGCTCTAGTGTCTTAGAGAAGCGACACTTTTGTCCTAGTGAAAGGAAATGTCGAGTACCATTATTATCAGTTGAAATTCATTTACCCTGAAAGACACTTGTCCAAATCATTTTTCGACACCTTCCTTCCCACCGATCGCAGAAAATGGAGTTATCCAGGCAAAATTTTCTTTGGATTTTTTTTTCCTGCTTCGAGTGAATCCCTCTCGAATGGAATTCGCTGCTTCCGCTCTGAACCGGGAATTAATGAAGGGGTGAGGCACAGAATCATTTAGGTGGAAAAGGATGGCAATTTCTCTAGAACAATAACAAGATTTCTTTAATATGGCCGAATTAATTAGTACCACGCATTGTTTCCGTAGGAGAAACGATACCATAGCGAGCAAAACTTTGTATTGGATTCCTGGTCGATCAGGAATCAGTTACGGAAAAAGGAACCCCAACTTCAAAGGGTAGTTAAGTTTAAGTATTGTTTTGGATTTTTTTTTTTTTTTTTTTTTTTTAGATTCTTTCAAGTTTTTTATTTCTGTTTTTTTCTTTGTTTTTTTTTTCTTCTCTCTCTCTCTTCTTTTAAGACTGATGTAATTGGTAAAAATAAAGAAGTGATGGATTTTTTTGTATAAAAGTTGATTATCTTGGAAAAAAATCAAATGCTCGAGACATTACAATCATGAGTTTTCTTAATTTTAAAAAATGTAGTCAATTTTTATTTTGTTTTTTATTTCCTGTCAATGAACAATCAAATTCGAAAAATAAATTTTTACACTTTATGAAATTTAAATTTGTCTGGAGTCATGATTCTATGATTTTGTTTTTTATTCCTCTAGAACTATAATTCTAGTTCAATTTCTTTGTATGGGTAAATCAAGGTTTTTATGAGAACACTACATTTCAATCTAGTGTTAAACTGGCTTTGTATTTTTGAGGTTTCTGAGAGTGTGGAAATATTTTAAGCAATTAGCATAATGCAAATGTGATATATAAATTTGGTGGATACAATTTGTTTTTAAAAGGAAATTGGAATAACATAATAACTAGATAGTTCAAATATTATTTTTAATATGACAATTTGTAACCAATAACGTGTACAAGTCACAAAAGAAAATGAAAAATAAAATACGCATTTTAATCAGAACTACACAACAACTTTTATTTGAATTTGTGAAAAATGCTCAGAACTCGCAAAAAAAAAAAAAATAATTTAACATTTGGAACATAGTTATTTTTTATCATAATAGTTAGCATACTCATTAAGAGCATTTCCTAACCTATTTTGAAAATAAGGTGCTTAAACTACAATTGTAAGGAAAGAAAACCTCCTTTGCAATAAGATTTTTATTTAACTATTCGTGATAATTAGTATTGAAATATTATTTGTTATAATAATTTTTCAAATCAACTTCTAATTCAGGCAAATTTTGGTTTGAAAATTGGAAGTAAATTTATCTTTATTTTCAACAAATTCCAAATATAAATCTGATTATTTCCACCGTTCTGAATCTCTTCCAATAATAACTATCGTTAACAGAATTCATTGGAACTATGTCATGATAAATGAAGTCAACTAGGTACAATATTTGATGCAAACAAACTTTCCTAACAATGCAAATATTTCCAATTTAAATAAACATAAAAACTCTTGAAAGATATTCTTGAAAAAACGGAATACTTAGAGCATTTGGAGGCCGAGAATTCTAGCATGATATCCACAATAAATCAACATTCTTAATTTTGATGTTTTCCTACGTTAATTACACAGCCACTGTTGAAGAGTTTCTCATAAAGAAAAGTATAATTAACAGAGTCCTTGTGCAAAAGTTATCTGCTGTAGCTTTCTGATGAAAAGATTTCAAAAAATTATCGCAGACTTATTTCTAATGAGGGACTAATACTAAACGCCCGATTACAGGGAAAGTTCAATATTTTTAATGCTTCGACTGAGGAATTAAGGCTTCTTTCTCTGTCGCTTCGGGATAGTCCCTGGAGTCCCCATGTACTTTACTCGAAATTCCCATTTAAGGTCGGTTCGTTCAAGTGAAACAAAGTGGGTGTAGAAAAAACACCAAAAAGATACCAAAAAGAAACAAATAAGCTGATGCCTCGTTGTGGGGAAGGGGGACAGCCTCTCTGGAGTAAACCGGGACGGAGCGAAGGAATTAAAAAAGAATAAAAAAGAGGGTTATGCGTCCGCATTTTGGCTTTATTTCAAGCTTTCTAATTTGTGTAGTTGGTTGAGCGTCTTAGTTGAAGGAAAACAACGGTCTATGCTAATTACAGTTGTTTCCATTCCATTTGTAAGCCTTTCCGTTTATCTCTTGGTCTTGCTTTCATTTCATGTTTATTGTGGCAATTAGTGCTAAAAGGTATGGGAGCCCGCTTCCTACCCATTCCCCCGATTAGTAGAAATTCCTCTCGCAAAACAAAATCTCGACCTCCCCCCCGCCTTTTTTTCTTCCCCTCCTAGACCTTGATAATGCTTTAATGCTCGGTGTCTGTCTGATGGGCTCTAACTCTTGTTTGTTCTTCAAATTAAAAGTTTTATCTCCAAGATTGTTCTGCTTGCATTTTTTCTCGCGTGTTTCTTCCTACCTCCAAGATTAAAAGCCGCCTGCTCTTGCAGACAATTAGCGAGTGCCGTCTCGAATTTAAGAAATTTCACAAAAGCAAACCGCCTTTTGTTTAGAAATATGACTTGCACTGCAGTTGCAAACAACTCTCGGTCTCGTTTCGGTTAGTGCACGATATCCGTTTCAGAAATTTTCATCTATTATTCACGGCAAACAATTTGAATTTTTAACGAGGGATTTTTAGTTGCTTTCTAGTTATCATTAATTTTTTTCCTTCCTGAAATTTCGAGAATGCTTACTTATGCAGACTACGGTGCAGTGTCAAAACACCGTTTTAAAAAAAATATATGTATAATCTTTCAATTGATCAGTGGCTAATAAGAAGCAAATTGCAATAACAAAATACAATCAAAAACTTTTTATCCAACCCTATTCTAGAAAAAAAAAAATCCCTTCCACATTTGTGGCCACTGAGCGTTAATAGTAATTTATAAGTTAAATACTTTCCGGGCATTTATTATTAAAACGAAATATATTTAATATAGCTGATATTTTTTTATCGAATATTAACTATTTCTTTAAATAATCCAACAACTCTGTCAATTTTTACGTTATTTTTATATTCCTAAATGTACACCGTAAATACAGTTATCAGTGCAGTCACACCCCAAGATTTGTATTTTTCTTATTGAGAGACTCTGTAGTGAATAATTTAGTATCATATTTTATTCTTTTTATTAATGATGTTAATTATTATTGTTACGTCGAAACCCATGTCCCCCTGCTTCGGGGAGGTCAACGCCCTATGCCCAGAAAAACACCCTTCTGTGGGGGTGTCTGGCAGGGAGAGAAAGAATGTAAGAGTCAGTTGAACTTCTGCAACCAAAGAGAAAGGTTGTGTGGCAGTCTATCTTCGAGTTTGATGTCTGCATAAACTAAAGGAGTTGAACTTCTGCAATCAAAGAGAAAGGTTGTGTGGCAGTCTATCTTCGAGTTTGATGGCTGCATAAACTAAAGGAGTTGAAACTCAGCGACCAAAAGAAAGGTTGTATAGCAGTGCATCTTCGAGCTTGATGACTGCATAAACTAAATGAGTTGAACAACTACGACCAAAGAGAATGGTCGTGTGACAGTGCATCTTCGAGCTTGATGGCTGCATAAGTAAAAAGAGTTCAATAAGTGTAACCAACGAGAAAGGTTGCGTGTGGCAGTCCATCTTCGAGCTTGATGGCTGCCTAAATAAAGGTGATTAAATTTATACAGTCCATTCATTTCTTCGTGTCTGTGTCGAAGATTATTTGAGTTTATATTTGTGTGTCCGAGCTATCGAACAATTATTATAAAAAACTAAATGTCCACATATGTTTCCAAGTAGTTAGGCGTCAAGAGTTTAAGCGATTACAGTGATTATCAATTGTAATTCTGAGTTCAAAGTGACCGATTATAAAATCGTGGGTGTTTGACTGGCATAACACGTCTTTCAATCATGCTATCATGCTGCGAAATACAACTGAGCGTCTGATATCTCTGAGATCCTTATCATCCATTAACTCGTTTGATTTAATCTCATCAAAACTTACCGTGTCAATTTGTCAAATGTTCTATACATTAACTCTTTGACAAAAGAGTTAAAATTTTGAATGTGTTCATCTTTTCTTTAGATAGGAAATTACAGATAGAATTTCATTTATTTATAACAATAGTTTTTAATAGCCTATCATTAATTGCTTCCGTTTGAAAAATCTTTGGCTTACTCAATTCAATACTTACAGCAGTTCGAATACATAATTATTATTATAGTGATAGTCAGATATAATATTATAAGGACTTTAAACTGACTGAGAAAGCATTGGTAACATCGCAATTTATTCGTTTTGTGAGTTCAGAAAAAGAAAAGCTTGTCATATATAGGATGGTTAAAATGTTCTTATTTGTCGCAATAATTCTTTTCGATGATTCAAACGATGAAAAGTATTACTATTGAATGATGAACAAATTTTACATAATTTAAAAATTTTCATAAAAAGTCCAAATTTCATTGTATAGTATTTTTTTAAAAAATATTTTCTTGTCTTCACAAAATATTCGAAAATAAAATTTACATAATTTTTATTTTATTTGCAATATTTAATTATACGATAGGATATGTTTTTGATTTACTTTTGATTTGCTCTTGAACTGTAAAAAGGGCCTGTGCCATTAAAATTGGCATTACGATTTGTTGCGCTGACCAAAAAAATTGCAATGCTGACCCTTAAAAAAACCCATTAATTTTTAAGAAAAGAAAATAAACAAATCTAATGTATTTTTAACTTGTAAACTATAAGTTTGTTCGCTATCAAGCAAGCAAGTATTCCAGACGCCAAATAAGAATGGGCGGAATAGGAATTGTAATAACAAGAATAGGACTTTGTGGTTTTGAATCATATAAAGCCACAATCGTTTTACCTCCTTCTCTGAGAGGAAAGGGGTCTTTAAATTTGCCTAGACAAAGTAGTAATTCTTGAAAAAGACTGGCGCCAAATGAACTGATAGTGAAATGCTGTGTCTATGATATCGGTAAAGTAACTAGTGCTCAGGGGAACACGGATTCGATGTTGCTAATGGAGTAAATTCTAGTCACTCCATTAGCAACATCGAATCGGTGGCAATTATAACATCAATAGTCAGGACTGCTGGTAGGACTTTTCCAAATTTTATCCAATGTAGCATGCAGAGGTCCCAGCCTCAGCATGCTACCGCTTTATATACTTGCTATACTATCGGTTATCCTTGAAAAGCCCTTTCTTGCATCCTCGCATACCATTCTGAAAAAAATCGTTGATTCACCGAAATGATGTCCAGCACCATAAAGATGTCAACAACTTCGCGAGTTCTTGGGGCAAGAATACTTTAGTACATTAAGAAATTAAGGATTAACGTTATCCTTAATTTGTTTGATGAATTATTTTAAAATTTGGGTGCACGGAAATTTAAAAAAACTTAAAGATAAAAAGAAGAAAATTTTACTTCTCACTCTAATTGATGTTTTAGTAACGCAATCATAAATTCGTCATATTTAATTAAGTATATCTTGTAAACTTTTTTTATTATTCTTTTTTAATAAATTCTATTTAGTTAAATGATTTATTTAAAATATTACTTACTAATATATGACATTTAGTGAATTTAAAATGAAAAAAATTGCCATATTAGTTTATTCTAAAATAGGACTTGCAATATCGTTTCACTTGTGGTCCAAAAATAGAATATGCAGCTAGCAAGGGACTACGGATTCAAATCTGAAAACCGTTCACGAATTTAATTTATCATGCGTAAACTTTTTTTTTAATGAATTGAAATGAATAATTAAAGACCTCGGTTGTATGTATTTCCATAATGCCACTTTCAATAAGCAGAAGTGAATCATATTAGAATCATCAACAAAAAATTGTACTAGTAATTTTTACTAGATTGGATAGGGGAGTCAGTACCTGTGCAGTAGTGCACATCTGCTCAGAATTCAAATATAATAAAACAAAGTATCACAGAATTAACAGCAATTAAAAAAATTTTAAGCAAACAGTTAATAGGAGGGAAAGAAGTTTAAAAAAAAAAGTTTAACTAGGACGTCACAATATAAGCAATATCAAAATACATAAATGCCCAATAGAAGCATATAAATACGTAAATACATATCAGACATATAAACACATATATAATGGAAATAAATAGAAAATATAGATATATAATCACGAAAATAAAAACTTTAAGGAAACAGAAAACATACGAACAACATTTGAAACTGAAGATCGGAAGTGCAGTTTTTTAATGCTGGGTAGAGTTGATGTTTTCAGAAATGGAATATTTTTATCTTTTTAACATACACTCATGTCCATAAATTAAGGATAATTCAGAATCACACAGAAATTGAACTCTAAAATAAAAATTTCACCTGTAGAATTATCGCACACATCTTGAAGATGAATATGCAAATTACAGGAAACCACCAGATGGCGCGGATAGTACGTCACAATGACGAGAGTGTAAGAGAGGGGTATATAAGGAATGGTAGCAAAAGAAGTAAAATTGTTCACAAGCGCTTTAAAAAGCCTTTCAGTGCAATAACCGCATAGTTATGGCACAAAGGAAGCATTTGGATGATTTTTACGTGGTAGAATTATCGGACGACTGGAATGTGGACGTACAAAGCTGGAAGTATCCGAGGAACTTGGAATCGCCCAGAGTGTCATCTCCAGCCTTTGGCAACGATTCCAAGATGATGGTAATGGGAGTAGATGTTACAGCACAGGTCGCCCCCGAGTTACAACGCCGAATGAGGACCGATATTTAGCAGTTACTGCCAAAAGAAACAGACGGAGCACAGCATCAGACCTGTCTCGTCAGCTCTCTTCAGCTACCGGTACGACAGTTTCAAGGCAGACCGTGGACAGACGCTTAGGGCACATTGCTCTATATGCTCGTAGGCCTGTCAGATGTGTTCCACTTACCGCAACTCACTGTCGCCTGCGATTAACCTGGAGTAGAGAGCATGCATTGTGGACACCGCAACAGTGGTCTGGTGTGATGTTTTCCGACGAGTCCAGGTTTAGTTTGCAGTCTGATTCTCGCCGGACTTTCATATGGAGTGCGCCAGGTACCCGTTACCACCAAGTGAGCGCCATTGAACGACACCGTTACGGTGGTGCAGGATGGCTCGTTTGGGGGAGGAATTATTCTTGGTTCCAGAACTGACCTGCATGTTCAGAGTGTAACGATGACAGACTACATCTATCGGGATGTCATTCTGGAACAACATGTACGTTTGTTTCGGGGCGCCATGGGTGCTGAATTTCTGTTTATGGATGACAACGCCCGTCCTCACCGTGCAAACATTGTAGACGAATGCCTTCAATTGGAGGATATCACCCGTATGGATTGGCCAGCATACTCACCGGACTTGAATCCTATAGAGCATGTGTGGGATATGCTTGGCCGACGAATTGCAGCCCGTCAATCCCCTCCCACCTGTCAACCGGAACTTCGGAGGGCATTGCTTGATGAGTGGTGTAATATTCCCCAAGATCAGATTGATAATTTGATACTCAGCATGCCTTGGCATTGTAAAGGCCTGTATTGCATCGTTCGGGAGACATACTCCATATTAACCATCATACTAACCACGTTATACTGTTTTTGTAAACAGGTTCTTCTTTGAAATTTGTTCCACGGAGTAAAAATCGCAATTTTTATTAATTCTGTCAAACATATAGCATCTTTTTGCTCTTTACCTTTTGTTTAATAAATAGACTTTACAAATAAGTCAAATTTGTTTTGCTTCTGTCTCTTTCTTTGCCTGAACTTCATTATCCTTAATTTATGGACATGAGTGTAGTTACGCAGTACTCAGTGCCAAGGTAGATGAGAGGACGATGGGAGATTTCTTAAAACTGAAGAGTAGTATTGCAGATGGGTCATAAAAAGAAATTAGGAGGCTTGAGGTCATGATTCCATTCTGTTGTGTAATATGGATAATGGTATTTACCTTCGTTGTGGGCGAAGAATAGTTGAGCTTTAATTAAATTATTTTCATGGTTCTTGATATTTAAAAACAACTTTCTTGAAAGCTTCGCAATATGATCGTCTATAGATTCTATTTGTAGGTCATGATGCAGCACGTCATTTCTAAGGAACCAAGGAGCTCCCGAAATTATTCTAATAATTTTATTTTTGGATAACTTGGATTTTGTTTGTTTGTTTTTGCAGCAAGGCCCCAGATGGGTGCTGCATAAGTCAGGATTGGTCTAAGGACTTTCGTGTATAAAAAGAGTTTGTTTTGTAAAGATAAAGTAGAATATTTTCCTATTAACGGCAAACTAAGATGTAATTTGTTCCAGCATTTTATCTTTACTGTGGGGAGATGTTTCTGGAATGTTAATTTGTTGTCGAGAATTAGGCCAAGATATTTGACTTGATTGACCCATTCTATCCTCATTCTATCGGATTGGTCCCTGAACCAGGGCGGCTGAATCGTTAGCGAAGAGGCAAGTACTCCCATTTTTGAACTTGAGGAAAGTCGAACGTAAAGATGTTATAAAGAATTGGGCTGAGTACGCTACCTTTAGGGGTGCCAGCTTTAATTGACCAATACGAGAAAAGACCCCGTCGATACTGACTCTGAATGATCTATTTTGGAGAAAGTTGTAGATTATATGGATAAGATAATGGGGGAATTTAAGTTGAATCATTTTGTAGACATGACCACAGTGCCATAATCGGTCAAAAGCTTTGGAAACATCAAGGAAAACACCGCCAATTAATATTTTGTTATTCATGCTTTCTGCAACAGTGTTAGCCGCTCTTAAAAGTTGATGAACTGTTGAATAATGGGGACGGTACCCAAATTGTTCCGCAGGAAAGATGTTGCTATCAATACAGTAGCTGAAAATTCTTTTCTGGATAATTTTTCAAAAATCTTCGCAACACAACTAATGAGACTGATGGGTCGAAAATTCTGTGGAAATTTATGATCCTGACCTGGTTTAGGTATCATCTTTATTGTTGCATGTTGTCATGAGTCCGGGAAGTGATGATTGATAATAAGCAAGTGTAGGCTCTCGTGCAGGCTCGAATTTACTGACAGTGTCCTTTGCACTCCTTCTTTCTGAAAGAGAACTCGATGGAGATTGTGGCACTGTATATAAGCGTCTCGCTGCGGAAGTTAGACTCCTGAGAATTTTCCATTTTTTCTCCCATACAACACACAAATACGGGACAGTTACTCACGAACTCCTCCTGCAAGGCAAAGTTCTCCCCTCATCGGCGCTGTTCGTGGCATACGCAAGTAAAACAAAAGGCCCCCAATATTAAAAAAACAAGTTTGCTTGCATCGATTAATAAATCCGTCTAATACATATTAAAAAATATCTTTTAAATAAACATTATTCCCAGAAAAAGAAGCCGTGAGTAAAAGAAAATTCTAATTATCTGTCAATGAATCTTTTTGAAATACTTATCTCTTAATTTTTCAACAGTTTCTATTCCTCTTAAATAGGAAGAGAAATTTTTCAACTCATCTCTTAATTATCTAGAACGAACAAAAATCGGTTTTCTTGAAACCACAACGTTAAATTTGAGAAAAGTGATAAAATTATTTGAAATGCGAGTACCGCCAAATCTTGGCAACCCGGCAACAATATTTTCTTTTCCCCCTTGACTTGATCATCATCCCGCTCTCTAGTATAATCAAGGTAATATATAAAAATCATTCACAGCGGCGATTTTTTTCTCAATTTATTTGACACGACCTTAGATTTTTTTTCCCCCTCTGTGTTTTTTCTTCTTAATACGAAAAGAGTACTATCGGAAACAAACGTTTAAAAGCTCTTTTCCACCTTGGCTCCCTTTTCTTTTTGCCAGTGATAATGATGTTTCAATATCGTGGCACTCTTAGATTGTTTTTAATCGGGAACATGATTTCTTTTGTCCGCTCCCTGCCGAAACAATGTTAGATGATATGAAACGGAATTTCTTTTTTCTCGTCTCTCCTGCAAATTAAACAGATCGGTTCTTTTAAAATGACGCAGCGTTTCTCGCCTTTCAATTGTCTTTCTGAAAGCTTTTTTTTCCAATATTGCTTTAATTTTTTGTTACTTTTTTCAGAAATAGTACATAAATTTTTAATAATTTGGATTACTTTTTATGCGTTTTAAAAGGGAGTTTTAATTATTAATATAAATTGAGTTGTGTTCTTCTTTTAAATTTGAATGCTTTGAAAATTCTGTAGAGTGTTTAATTATGAAAGTCAGTTATTTTTGAATTCATTTTCAAATCGATTTATATTTCTGTTGCATAATGAGTCTTAGATCTCATTAAAAGTATTCAAATTTTATCCAATTATAAATCGCACTTATAAGAGTTAAATTAGTGTTTTTCATACTTTTTCCAAGAAGTTTAAAAACACATTTTTTTATCTACTTTTTCTATCACAAAAAAATTTCTATACAGCGACATTCATTAAGAAAGTTTTCTAAAGTCAGAATTATAGAAATGAAACCAATATTAAATACTTAAATATAAAAATGATCCAATTTGATAGAATTTTATTTCACTATAAAATATTTTTGAATATCATAAAATTGTAAAGTTTTATTAAATAATCAAAACAGAAGTCATTATAAATGTAACTTTATTTTCTCTTTTGATGTAAAACTTAATTTTGTTTTTAAATTTAGCTATAGAAATAAATCAACAAATACTTTTATTATGTTATTACGGTGACTCTATTTTAGCTGCATTTCTTTCCACGTTCCATTAATATTTTTAATTGAATTTACAGAAATAAAAAATAGATCACGTGACTGAAGCTGGGTAATATACACTAGTTATTAAATAAATTGTTTCAAATTCAACTTATACACATAGAACGAGGAGATATACAGTTTTTTTAATTTGGAAGGAGTAGTATTGAAATTTTAATGAAGATTACTAAATTCGAATGCCGAACAATTCTCAGAAAAAGATGTTTAACCTTTTATACCATCCCATAGCGATAAATTATTTTACTTTCGAAAATACAGTTGAATTGCAAATAATCAATTTCTTACCAACTCATATAGATGTAAAATTTCAATTTATATTTATCTTATTCAATTTATATTTATATTTATCTTATTTTCAATTTAGATTTTAAATTCTTTCGAACATATTAGAAATTAATATTTGAAAAGACAATTAATAATAATTATAGCTTTTAATTATAATTATTTGTCACAGCGTAGTTATAAAAATTACGTTAATTAATCAAAGAACCAAGTACAATTATTTTTAATACTGAATGAGATATAGCTATAGGATACTACACCTTTTTCTGATAGTGACGGTACTATAGCTATTTCTGGTAGTACCGGTACTATAGCTATTTCTGGTAGTACCGGTACTATAGCTATTTCTGGTAGTACCGGTACTATAGCTATTTCTGGTAACACCGATACTATTAACTATTTCTGGTAGTACAGGTACTATTAACTATTTCTGGTAGTACCGGTACTAATAACTATTTCTGGTAGTACAGGTACTATTAACTATTTCTGGTAGTGCCAGTACTATAGTTATTTCTGTTAGTACCGGTACAATATCTATTTCTGGTAGCACTGGTACTATAGCTATTTTTGATACTGTAAACCTATTTCTGGTAGTACTATAGCTATTATAGTACCGGTACAGTACCTATAGCGTTTTTATAGCTATTTTTGATAGGATCGGTGTTATAGCTATTTCTGATAAATAATTCTTTAATGCACTATAGAATTATTTTTGAAAGAAAAATAATTCAACTCTTCAATGATGTCATTTTTAATAGTTAAGAAATAAAAATAAAATAGGCGCCTTTTACTTTACATATTTTCGAAAAAAAACTATAAAAAAAAAAAAAAAAAACTTGAACAAGTAGCAGTAAAATTTTAAATATAAGTATTCCTAGTCCATATGTATCGCTTTTACTTTAATAGCTTTCGGATTTCCAACTCTGTTTTCCGATAAACCTTTTATGTCCGTTTATTCCCGTTCTATAATTGTTCCCGTCATTATTCTAATCGCGTCCTTTCATTTCGGTGTCTTGAAGCAATGTGAAGGTGTCCCGCGGGGACAATTGACCGCTCACTGTGCGGTTAGTGGCCAGCATTAAATGAGCGTGAGAAAGGCTTAATTGGCAGTAGGAGTTGTTGCGGAATCGTGACTAGGCCAGGACAACCTACTGCCAAGGTCGCACCCCGCCTTAAAAAAGAGGCCACCTGCCCAATATTTTCTACCTCAAAGCATATATTAGCCGCTCAGGAATACAGCACGTGCGGATATTTGACACATTTGAGTTCGGAGTTGTTAAGTCGTAGCCACAGTTTCCCATGTTGTTTCTCTGTAGGTAAACAGATTTTGGCACTGGTTTGACAGATAAGGGGGAAAAGGGCTTAAGCATTTACAAGAATTATTAATTATTACAGGATTATTAATGCTTTGAATATTTTTAGTAAGAAAACTTGTTGGTTTATGTTTAACAGTTAATTTGAACTGTACCGATTTTGTTTCCTTTTATTCAATGTTGTGTTGTTACAAGTAAACTTTTGTGATATATTTTGTTAATAATTTTTAAATGGTATTACAGGTGTAGTTGCAAAGTTGTAATAATTGCAGTGAATCTAATCAATAATTGTTAAGGTATAGAGCCCTTGTTAAAATGTAACATATATTAGCCATTAAATTACGGGTCCCTATATTAATATCCCTTTCACTTTCTCACTTCTTCTTCAGTTGACTTTTTAAATAGGTGTATAATAATGAAAGTAAAAATATTTTAAGCAATATTAGAACAACTATAGATTTCAATTTTTCATTGTTATGAATTATTTCCTATATAATATTTGCTTTGGTGACAACTTTCTAAGTTTTTTGCCAGCTGCATTAAAACAAAAAATATATGTATTTGCTTTGGTAATTTCCATGTAGTTTTGATGGCGTAATCGCAGTTAAATAATTTGTAAATAACTTCATGTTGTCGAATACTGATTATAGCTAAAGCATAAGAAAAATATTCCAATACAGTCAGAGTTTGTAGGAATGACAACTCACCTCGTAGTGCTGCATACTAAACAGATTCCTGATAATGGTCACTGCAGGAAACCTTTTAAAACTTACACTTCCTACCAGCTGGAATTCATGCACAGGATATCCATCAGTAGTCAGAATTAGAAAACTTAAATCGCCCGCAATAAGTGCAAATTAACGATGATAAAGCAATTGGTCATCTTCTGTACACGAGGGCTAAACAGGCTTAAAGTGGACTCCAAACCACTAACAAACATCCATGCTACAGTCAGGATACGTGGATAATAATTGGAGACAACGGTGTGATGAGTTTGGCTCGGATGCTCGTGGCATCATAATCAAGAGGGCACGTTTTTTTCTAAACCCTCAGATGCCACGCCTAGGGATTCTCGTTCTAAATAATAGAACTAAGCAGTCCAAACTCAATTGAGTCAATGGCATTTTCCCCGCTTCTTGCAACTGTTTATAGATGGAATTTAAAAGGACAGTATGGACCGTGGTAGCTAGAGCATTGGAGTTTCGAACTACGGCGGTTCAAAATCAGCAAAAGAATCTTTACCGGGAATCTCTGCTATGGCTCCCATACGGGTACTCATTCAAATTGCAGTGGTATTTCATTGGAGGCAATAAGATGATTTTTGAATATTCATTTATAAATTTTGAATTTTCTGAAATTATCCAATGTCATCATCTCAGAAAACATTTTGATGCTAGACAGTTTTGCAATTTTTTTCGTAAGGTTATATAATATGGTGTGGTTTTAACGCGTTATAATATTACGATAAATCAAATCATAGCTGTTAGCAAATTTATTGAAGTCTTGTTTTATTTCATATTAAAACTTTCATATTATTACCAGTAGGCGGATTCAAATTTTGTATCATATTCGATTCTCGAAGTAATTTTCACTTGTTATTCCTTCTTTTTAGAGTGACAATTGTGCTTGAAATCACATAATGTTACATACAACTTACCATTAAACTAATACAATAACTTTCTATATGAAATCATTCGCTACAATTATATTCTAAGTATTTTAATAGATAGCTCAAGTTTCCCAATTGCTCTTTCTTATATTATCGTAGGTGGAAAATTCTGAAGGGAGAAGCAAAATTTCCAACATTACCGTCAATTTTTAAGCTAATTTCCATTTTCACATAGGGTTTATGAATATACCAAGTTTTTGACATCTTTGTAATGGTAGAAATCACTTTGTCAATTCCATTGTATGTTGTCCCTGAAGGGCTTTCAGGAACAGCTGGAAAAATCCCATGCTATTAATTGTCAATGCGAGATTCGTTGTCACAATCTCCATCCAATCTGAAATAAACCAAAAAATACCAGTCAATATTATGAGAGTTTAAGCTTCGTATATTTAGGTGATACAGCTGTAAAACAAATGATCACTTTTATTTGTTTTTGTGATTGTTTTTATCACACTTTAACAACAATAATACTCACGAATTTTAATGAAAAAGAAAACTCAGTTGATCCCCTTTTAATATTGTTCGAATTTGTTATTTGCTTTTGTAACTACGAATCACAAAACTACGAATCAAAAGACTTGAGTTCAAACAGATGACGAGGATTCATGCTGATCATTAATTACATTATTTGATATTTGTTTCCTTTCAAGGTTTTTCAATTTTTTTTATATGTATATTAAGATTATCTAAGATACGAATAAAATTGTGCTTTGAAATCAAGTTCAAATCCTCTGTCTACATCATATATATATATATATATAATATAATATAGTTGTATGCCTCTTAATTAAATCATAGTCTATTGCTCTGTGCACCAGTTGAGTCATTTAATTTCATAGTATCAATTCAAAAGTTCGACTTCAAAGAGAATTTTCGATCCGAATGTAAACTCAAAGTAGGAGCAAGGAATGATTTGATAAATATTTGTCTAGAAGCGCTTGAAGGGTCGAGTGTTTAAATTGAGAAGCTGCTGGCGTCAAATTGTTAGAGTTCAATCACAAAGTCTACAATCAAATTCATTTAAAAAAGAATAACAGAACAGCATTGTAATTAATATGATTTTTACATCAAAAGGTTTAAGAAGAAAGACATTAGAGATTCAATATATTGCGTTTATATAAAGCACTATATATAAATTAAAACTGCATTTCGAATGTCTTCGTTGGATTTTGTTAAATATATAGAGAACGTTATCAGTAGAGAGTCAAATTAAATGCCAGATTCCAAGTACATTTTTCTTAAGGATTAAACAATTTCAATTCAGAGCTTAAAATTGGAATTTAAATTTTATCAAAAGATTTCATTCAAGAGGATTTATATGAATATGGATTCTAACTAGTATAATATGATAACATGAATGCTATAGTTATGCTAGTTAAGCATGCAATTCTGGATGTTTAAGCATTGATACATTTTACGTCTTTTTACCTTTCCGCTCTTTTGAAGTCTTGAATTTAATAAATTAAATTAAATTTATAAATAAAAAATATCTCATCTTTAAACATTCTTTTTTTCCTAGTTTTTAATTAATCAATAATTCGTAAACAATTGGTGAAGGAGATTAAGAATAGATTTAAAAATTCTCTTGAAATTATAATTAATATTTTTTCGTTTCAAGTGTTCTATTATACAGGGGAAAATTTAAAATTAATTTTTTCATTCTAAATTCTCGTTATTTATATTTTCTTTTAGTTTTACCGTAGAAAATAAATTAAATATTTGTGTGCTATTTCTATCACCAGTGTTTTGATATAGCTTTGATCAATTAAAAATAGATGCAAGAAATACCTATTTTTTTTTTTTTTTTTTTTTTTTTTTAATTTAAAAAAATCATTTCCAGTTTACATGGACATTTTATTTTAAAGTAAGATTTTTTAATGTCTTTATAATTTATAGATACAATTTGTATATTTTATGTTATTGATTAATGTACAGAAATTTACACGAATAACCAAATGATGACTTCCCACATTATATTTTTGACCATTTAACTTTTAATTCCTTGTTTTCATAGGTATTTTATATAATAAGTTTTCAAATTCCACTGGTAGTTGATTATATTAGATCCCATTCACACCAAGACGCTGAGCAGCGAAGCATGAAGCATCGACCCATCACTAGTCTCAATACGCGAAGCCTCTGGCTTATGATTGGCCGAGACTTGATGGCTCAACGCTTTGGTGTGAATCAGGCTTTCTACCGTCTTGAATGACAAAATTTTATGCATACTTTCTCTGTATTTCTTTCCACTTATCAGTGATATTTCTGAAAATTATTTTTTCAAAATATAAAAAAATATATATAATTTCAGTCGCGCTGATCAATATCGAGTCATGTTAACTAGTAGATATATAATAATACAAAATTGTTTATGATATGATGAATGATTCATTTTGTTAGCTCTATCCTTGTAAATTATTTAAAATGTATAAAAAGCGCATCGCCAAATATTAGAGTGAAAAGTTTTTCTTTTACCAATCAAATTAAAAGTGATTTCATTTCATTTAGCAACGAATTGCAACAAAAACTTTATAACGTTCAACGTCAATGCTGTTTTCCTAAATAAACTTGTAAAGAAAATATAATTTATTCATTTATTTTTGAAGATGCCTTTGTTTTTAACATTTTAAATACATTAGTATGACAACAAATTTGACTGAATAATTTAATTTACAACTGATTTCTTTTTGTTCTCTTGAATGATGAAATTTTATGTATACTTTTTCTGGATCTCTTTCCACTTATCACTGATATTCTTGGGGGAACAAACTTATCCATCCGTAAAACTTATTTTAGGTTATAAAATCTTATTAATTCCATTTTAAAAGCAAAGGTTTAGAGTTAAATTTTTCTTAAATCCGTAACTCAAAAATTTACATTTGACTACATATGAGTCCTGATGGCCGAGTGGCTAGCGCTCGGTACCACAGGTTTTGGGTTCGAGTCCCAGAGGTGCCACAGATATTTGTAGTGGTTCGGAATCCACTTTAAACCGTAGGTCCCAGTCTAATAGGATCATAGAGCGTTGTGTGTGGGGGGTAGTGTTACTCTCGTCTGTAGCATATCTTCAAGCTACAAGTGCTCCCTGGGTAAATGCTAAATGAGTAACAGTGGTGCAGTTCTTGCTGATGGCATAAAGTCTAACTTTCTCTGTATTGCCAGCTGCATTAGAACAACAACAACTGATTACATATAGATGCGTATTTTCATCCCTCCACATAGTCCTTTACTATTGTTTTGGAAATTATTTCGCGAGTAATGGGATTGTCTAAACTGAATAGGGTGGAAAATGAAACTTTCTCTGAGGGAGCAATTTTTGTATAAAGTCCCAATTTGCCAATCTTTCGTTCAGCCCTACTCGTGGACCAGTGGGAATATGCGCAGGGGGCGTCCGTTTGCTTCCAGAAAGGAGGAAGCTCGAAGACAATTGTGACAGTGTTATGAACAGTGTGGAGAAAAAAATCTTCTTCTATACAATTAGTTTTTAAAAAAAGATTTCGACAATTTAAGAATTTCATGGGAAAATATTATCATTAGTAAGTATTTGCAGCATTTAATAAGGAAAAAAAAAATATTTTTGATTATGTTAAAAACAATTTTAATAATTTAAAAAAAAAATTTCTGGATACAATGGTTTTACCTGTACCTATTAAATATAAATCATAATTTTTAACAAACAGCTAAACCAATTTTGAGTAAAGATAAAGACAAACATCCCAAAATGTTTCCTATACATCCTACCGCGAACATGACAGCAATTCATCTCACACATTTACATACTTTTAAAAATCTCAAAATTTTAGGCGAACAAATGGGGACCAGGGAGTAATTAAGTTCATAAAATTGAATAGACAGAGTCTCGTAACTTATGTATCGGCACTTTACTCAGTGTAAAGTCTACTTGAATTGCTATAGAAAACTACGTTTTAAACAGACTTCAATTTTTTTTTAAATATCCTTATTATTTTTAAAGTGGTGTTTACCTCTAAAAATCATTCACAGTAGATTTTTTTCCTTCACGAAAGTGTTGTAAATCAATATCATATCGAAAAATAAAACACATTTGAAGAAAAGCTATAGGGGACGGAAGTGACATCACAAAAAGTAAACGCAACCAGAAATGACGAGTCATAATTTCAATTGATAATTACTGATAACTTTGTAGACGTCTTTACATGTATGGACTGTTCAATAAGTTCAGTTTAGATTCATCTGTTCAACACGAATGGTATGCTTATCAATGTTCAATAAGATGTTATATTTTTAGTTTGACCTTCACTTAATACAACTATATTAATGCGATGTATTTAACAAGTGGGCATGTGATCATTAGTGGTATTTCCTATTGCTCAAAACATATTTATATGCATATGTATGCTGTCAAACTAATCCAGATTCTTTTTTTTTCCCGCACAAAGTGGAATAAAAATCACCCATGTAAAAAAAAAATGATATAAAGTTGAATAAATATTCCTAGATTGAATCTCTTCCTTATTGCGAAGAAAGGTGTGTTTTCCTCAGTCTCCCACATCTCTCAAGAATAAATGCGAAGCCAAAAGAAATCACGAGGTGGAAAGCTCATTAATCGGCGTTGTGGGCGCTGTGTGTAAAAAGTAAGTGGACAGGTCTCTCCGCCTGAGATGTCTGTTACTTTGGGTGAGTCTTTATTTGATCTGCACTGTTTCTTCAGTAGCGCAAGGGTCAAGTCTTGATGATAGGGCAGAAGAAACAACTTCTCTGGCTGACACTATAAATCTTCGTAGCCGCTCCCTCCTTCAAGATAACGGCGCGAGTCAAGTTTCTCTTGCTATCTTTCTTTTCTGTCTGTAAAAGACACCCATCTGTGAGACCCTGGCGTTCGAGACTTCGTGGAAACCCACCAACGTTGATGAATGGGCTGGAACAAGATAAAGGAATGTGCCTTATTAAAGAGACATTTATAATAATCAAGAATCGGGTTGCAATGAAATTCAGTCCATCTGTTTTTATTTCGTCATAAGATTCAAATTGTAAGAGGTCAATCAATAGATCGGTTTGTTAATCATTAAAGGATATTTGATAGGTATCTGCTCTTAATTTACTTACAATTTAATATGCTTCATAATTAATTAAAATAAGTCCTAATTTTTCGGATATTTGTTATAATGTGAGACCCATGAACCTATGAATTCGTTAAATTTAGGGACCATTCATAATAGTTAGAACATCTTCATCACGTTGCTTTCTATATTCGAAGGGGAAAGTAGTAATAACATCAGAAAAGATTTTCAGGGGTTTTGGGTCGTATTTTCATGCCGTATTGGCGAAAACTAGGAACACTTCCACCAGTTAACCCTATTGTTGAACAAAATATTTAATTTTACTTGTTTAACAGATTTTCTTATTAAATAATGAAAGGTATTGTCTTTTAATTATTATTATCTAAGAAGATAAAGATTAATTGGGGAGAAAGAAATAAAGAAAGAAAAGTAAAGAAATTATAACTCTACAATCACATCTAATAAGGAAAATAGAAAGTTTGAGACAGAATTTCGTGAAAATATCTAAATACTAACCAAATTCTTCATATTTAAAATTACAGGAACTAAAGCGCCACCCTTTGCTTATTAATTTTATTACTAAAGATTCATATTAATTGTCATGCTATCCATTTTTCTCAGTTCATTACAAGTTAAACACACAAAAATGAGGTATTTGTATATTTTAAAAATTGTAGATTTGAAAAACTTATTGTCAGGTAGATAAGCTTATGCAAACCTATTTTCTTTATAAATTTAAACTAATGGGCGCATACCACTATCCTTTACTTCATTTTCATACGGAAAATTCACAGAGTAAAAAAATAATAATATAAAAAAATAAAATACTAACATAATAAAAATACTTCATTGTAATCTTTGGCAATAGATATTTAAAACAGAGGATT
This sequence comes from Caerostris extrusa, assembly GCA_021605095.1. Taxonomy (NCBI): domain Eukaryota; kingdom Metazoa; phylum Arthropoda; class Arachnida; order Araneae; family Araneidae; genus Caerostris; species Caerostris extrusa. Next base: position 71,966 of record BPLR01013597.1, read on the forward strand.
TATAAAAAAAAAATTAGTTGATTTTTAATATATTAGCAAACATTCTTTTGTTAAATCACCGTTAATAATAATATTTCATGTAAAATTGCATTCTACCAATACCACAAAATAAGAATTTGAGATCCTAAATAGTCACAGATCATGCAGAGTAAATTATAACTTTTATCTTTCAGTTATCAGCATCTTCTTTTTCCTGTCACCCAATTTAGTAGTAATTGCATTTGCTAAACAATTTCAAACAATAAAATTAAAATTGTGCAATGTTTAAGTGCTATTGTTTTTTATTTTTAATGCTAAAATTAACTTCTGAAATGGGTAAGATAAAACAATTTTAAATTATTATGGGTCTTACTTCTGAAAGATAATAAAAAAATTAAAATATAGAATGGTTTAAGTGATGAAAGCCAGCAATCTTTAGACACACACTTTAATGCTAATCCTTAACATTTCTAATATTTTTATGCAGAGAAAAATATTTTTGCATTTTACTTTGCTCGGTATATTTTATTAGAACAGCGTAATTAAAAAGATATTTTATTAAATAGAAATGGGGTAGGCAACCCAAATGATCTCAAGGGCCACTTTGGAAATGCATCCTAACTCCGCGGACCGCATATAAAATTAAATATCCCCATATTAGATTTAGACCCACTATAGATATTTTTGGAGTGAAAAATGGAAACATAATGAGTTATTACTTTTGTGTTTACTATTATTCTTACATGTAAGCATAGATAATATAATAATAATAATAATAATAAACGCACATTGTAAAGAAATATATAACACTAAAATATAAAAAAGTTATAAACGAAACAAAAAAATGAATTCATTAAAAAATATTTATTTTACTAGTGAAATATTTGTTTCTCCAACTCTTTCACTTAGCTTTTGCAAATCGATCCCAATTTGGGTGTTTGCCTATCGTAATGAGTGTTGCAAGTTAGCGACCGTTATGTTTGAGCGAGTTTTGTGTTTGGTCAATTTCATTTTAGAAAAAAAAAAAAACGATTCGTAGGTGTAAGTTGAACCAAAAGCGCTAACAACTTCAACTACGAGTCTGGTTTGTTCTACTATCAACAATCAACCGTGTGTGTCTAGGGAGGGTCACTACGTCGCTTAAAGTGAATCATGGAACCTGTTATATTAGATGTTCCAAGATTGCCGCGCATCATGAGTTCGCAGAATATAATTTAATTATTCTGCGAGCTCCTAACTGTAAACTCATAAATAAGTGAAAAGGCAATATCTGTCATATAATCGCCAGAATATTATTTTAAAATAAAAGTTAATTTTTTCTCATTAATTAATTTTTGAATATATGGTTGCACACAAAATGTATTTTTGTAATTGGTTTTCACTACTTTGGGCATTATAAAATAAATATATTTTGTAAAAGTGTGATAAATCTCACAGACCGGAAAAATATTCAAGTCTGGCCACCCCTGAAATAGGTTGTTATATGAATAAACGAACAATAATTAAATTCATTTCAACAAACATAATTAAATTGTATTAAAAACAAATTTACACCATAGACTCAATAGAACAATGATAATTCACCTCAGCTAAAACTAATTACAAACTTATTATTTCTCTAAAGAACTAAAAAAATATTTCCCCCAGAAAATAATTGTGTTTCTTGTATGCATTTTGATTCTTTAGCTTACACAGTTTGGAGTGGTATGCCCTAAAAATAAGCAATTCCAGAAACAATTAATTGCACAAATTAATAAAACTCTAAAATTGCTGCAAAATTTAATAATTTTTTGAGAATATGTGAAAAATTAATTAAGAAGTTTGAAGGCCAACTTTGTCACAAACAGATTGCTAATGAGTCAATAAGTGGTTGCAACGCAGGTTCGCTTGTTAAACACTAAAAATTAAAATACATTTAATCAATTCCAAGAAAACGCAATTTTTCAATAATTTGTCTTTTTAACTTGCTCTACAGTCATATCAGACCGGGACCTACGTTTTAAAGTGGATTCCGAACCACTACAAACATCCCTGGCATTGCTAGGACTCGAACCTGAACCCTGTGGGACCGAGCGCTAGTCACTCGGCCATCAGGCCCATAAATTCAAATTGAATAATTAAAATCACAATTCCAAAATCTTTAAAACACATAGACATGAATGGAAAACCAATTTTTAATGCATGATCTTGGTTCATCAGAGTCTTTATAAATAGAAATATATAAAAAAAAATCAATATGAATAATCCTTTTATTATGAATATACACTTTATTAAAATTGTCCCAGTTCGGATATACAGGGTAAATATAATTAAATTCCCACTTTCAAAATGCTGCAAAAAAAGAACCACTGGTCACAATGTGTTCAAATTTGAAGATACTTGAAGAAGGGAGAAACGGTATGGCATCAAAAAAAAAAAAAAATTCCACCAATTTTTTCCCATCCAATTGGGTATGATCTTGCCGTGATGGATGGTCTTTCCACTAACATTGTCACAACTGTTGAATGACTTGGAAGTCATTTTTTCCATCAAAAACCGAAACAATCAAGCATATTGAGCACTACGGGTGATTTAATGTGAAACTCATAGCAATACATTTTAATTTTGATTCAAAATATCTCTTGCAGCCGAATTCACTTTCTTTAGGCCGCTCGCCATCTATTAATACACTTTGGAACTTTTTTGATGCCGTACCATTTCCCCATTCTTCAAGCATCTTCAGTTCAAATTTGAACTCATTGTAAAAGTGGTTCTTTTTTACAGCATTTTGAAAATGGGACTTTGATTATAATCAACCTGTATTTTCTTGTATATTAAAATACACTCATGTCCATAAATTAAGGATGATGAAGTTCAGGCAAAGAAAGAGACAGAAGTAAAAAAATTTGACTTATTTTAAAAGTCTATTTATTAAACAAAATGTAAAAGAAAAAAGATGCTGTATGTCTGACATAATTAATAAAAATTGCGATTTTTACTCCGTGGAGCAAATTTCAAAAAAGAACCTATTTACAAAAAACAGTGTAACATGGTAAGTATGATGGTTAATATGGAGTATGTCTCCCGGACGATGCATTACAGGCCTTACAATGCCAAGGCATGCTGAGTATCAAATTATCAATCTGATCTTGGGGAATATTACACCACTCATCAAGCAATGCCCTCCGAAGTTCCGGTTGACAGGTGGGAGGGGGTTGACGGGCTGCAATTCGTCGGCCAAGCATATCCCACACTTGCTCTATTGGACCGTAACGGTGTCGTTCAATGGTGTTCTCTTGGTGGTAACGGGTACCTGCCGCTCTCCAAATGAAAGTCCGGCGAGAATCAGACTGCAAACTAAACCTGGATTCGTCGGAAAACATCACACCAGACCACTGTTGCGGTGTCCACAATGCATGCTGTCTACTCCAGGTTAATCGCAGGCGACAGTGAGTCGCGGTAAGTGGAACACATCTGACAGGCCTACGAGCATATAGACCAATGTGCCCTAAGCGTCTGTACACGGTCTGCCTTGAAACTGTCGTACCGGTAGCTGAAGAGAGCTGACGAGACAGGTCTGATGCTGTGCTCCGTCTGTTTCTTTTGGCAGTAACTGCTAAATACCGGTCCTCATTCGGCGTTGTAACTCGGGGGCGACCTGTACTGTAACATCTACTCACATTACCATCATCTTGGAATCGTTGCCAAAGCCTGGAGATGACACTCTGGGCGATTCCAAGTTCCTCGGATACTTCCAGCTGGGTACGTCCACATTCCAGTCGTCCGATAATTCTACCACGTAAAAAATCATCCAAATGTTTCCTTTGTGCCATAACTATGCGGTTATTGCACTGAAAGGCTTTTAAAGCGCTTGTGAACAATTTTACTTCTTTGCCACCATTCCTTATATACCCCTCTCTTACACTCTCGTCATTGTGACGTACTATCCGCGCCATCTGGTGGTTTCCTGTAATTTGCATATTCATCTTCAAGATGTGTGCGATAATTCTACAGGTGAAATTTTTTATTTTAGAGTTCAATTTCTGTGTGATTCTGAATTATCCTTAATTTATGGACATCAGTGTATATATTTCAATTTCAAAATTAATTTGTTTTTAACCACGATTCATATCTAAAATTCTTATTGAAATTTTATCTTAATGAATTCCAAAATAAAAAAGATTTTAGCTTAAAAATAGACATAAACCCTGCTAATTCAACATAATTGAAGATAATGAAAAGCAAGGATATCGAATCTTTTAACTTACTTTGGCCAGATTTACAGAAGAAAAAAAAATTCATCTCTGATAATCATATAAAATGTATTAATTCAACATTTGTTGTTAAGAAAAGAGTTATTAAATAATCCACTATTCAAGACATCTATCAAGACAAATAAATTAAAATGTGGTAGCGTTAAAATCTCTGATTTCTTTTAAAGCAAAATCATTGAGCAGAATGAAAACATTTTATTGATTGAATCAAGAAATGTTTAATTAATGTAAAAATATAAAATAAAATAGAATAGGAAATAATTAAACAAAGCAAAAATTCATTATTTTTATAGCGTTGATATTTCAAAAAATAAACAAAATATATTCATTAAATTTTCAGGAAATTTAATGATGTGTTAGGCACGTTCACAACAGATCTTGATGTTGGACAGCATACATGTAATAAATCAGAGAGCATCATCAGCATTGCTCATGTGTATTTTGTAAGCGTCTTTCATAACATATTTTTAATCACAGAAAATATTTAGATTTCACCATTTGACTACCTTGCAATAATCATTAGTTATTTTTCTTTTTATTTCTTCGCAGAAGAAGAATGATTGAATTATGCCATTGCAATTATTAATAAATTGATGTCTTTGTAAATATTGATATTTCTAGAAACTGCTTATTATTTTATCCAATTTCAAAAGATATGAGATTTCCTAATGATCTTATGAAGGAATTGCTGTCTTCTTCCTTCCGATGGGATGGATGGGTTTTCCACTAACAGTGTCACAACTGTTGAATGACTTGGAAGTAATTTTTTCGTCAAAAACCGAAACAAACAAGCACATTGAACACTGCAGTTGGTTTAATGTGCAACTCAGGCCAAATGCGTTGTCATTTCGATTCAAAATATCACTGGCAACCGAATTCACTTTCTGTAGGCCGCTTATAGCGCCATCTATTAATGCACTTTGGACTTTTTTTGATGCCGTACCGTTTTCCCCTTCTTCGAGTATCTTCTGTTCGAATTTGGAAGTCATTGTAACGAGTGGTTCTTTTTTTGGCAGCATTTTGAAAGTGGGATTTTAATTATAATCACCCGTCATAGGAGAGAAAGGTATTTTCAGATGGGTTTTGATGGCAATAATTAATATTTTTAACAACATAATTTCAAGAAAATAGATTAAAAAATTTCCACCCTAACTATTTCAAAATTGTTTTGTGCCACGTATGTCTGACTAGCATTTCTAACAAGTAATCTTCTCTTTCATTTCCACCTTTGTTTACCTTTCCTCTTTAAATTTTCTTTTCCAATATTTACTAACATCTCGTTAGCATGTCATCGCGACAATCATTCGTTAACATGCTTTGAAAACAGAGGAACGCTTCTTTAAAATGTGGACCCCCTGAGTGAACCTCTTGAACCCATAATAATCCAATTACTCTCCGTGGATGATGTTAAGAGAATCAAATAATGACATCGCTGCCATCCGATCCTGACTGACACCCCGGCGAAGGCCCCCGCACACCATTCTAATCCGAATCCAACACATCGCTAAATGACAACAGTCTTTAGAAACGCTGAAGGAAATAAATTTCGAAAAAGATGATACAGAGAAACAAGGGAAAGCCAATTTTTTATGCGCAAGCCGAGTTCACTCTATAAATCCGAACTTTATGCATTTTTTTTAAAGATTTTTTTTCTTTTAATTCAAATTCTTTTTTTAATCTTTTTTTTTTGAATAGAGAAACGAAGAGAAGAATCGTTTTCTTTATGAGCCTTGAATAATGAATGAAGTTGACTGAATTCTTCTTTATGACGCTAATTTATGTAAGTGTAGCACGGAAGTCTTTTTTAGAATGACTTTGAGTGAAGGGGGAAATAAAAATGAAGTGCAGACTGATGATAAACACGAGATAAATAAAAATGAATTAAAGAATTTTATATTCAAATTCGAAAATTTACTAAAGCATTCAAGTTCAATAAAGGAAATAAAAAAAAAGTGCTTTTGAAATATGCAAATGACGACTTCCTACCATTACTTGGACGATTAAAGATGGAATTTTGATCACCTAACGATCGCTTTCGCAAAGTGAGTAAAGATCATTTTCGTCCAAATGCTTCTTTTTCAAATCCCAGGAATTGTGTTCGGCGTGCTTCGTTCAACAAATTATTTATTTAGAAGGGAAAATGTTCCAGACCTTAAATTCTTTATTTAAGTTTTATAGCAATGTAGATAATTTTATTTTCATTTATTACTATACTATGATATTCTTTTTGAAAGGTTTAACATAATATATTGGGTTGGCAAGAAACTAATTTTGTTTTCTCCATTAAGTACATGGTAAAAACCGAACGTACTTTTTTGGCAAAAACCAGTCGTTTCTATAATTTGTTTTAATGCATCTTTTTCGAAGAGTTTTGAAGATATTTTTGTTGTTGTATTACATATCTAATCTCTTCAAGGACAATTTTTTATAATGAGAAAAAAATGGCTTAATTTTTTGGTTTTTATTACGATTTATTCATTGAAAAAAAAAAAAAACTATAACGTCCACATTTATAGCCGCTGAAAGTTAATAGTAATTTATGAGTGAAATGATTTCATACATTCCAGGCATAAATTATTCATTATTATTCCGGGCATTAATTATTAAAACTAAATACATTTAATATATCTGATATTATTTTTTATCAAATATTGACGATTTGTTCAACTAATCCAATAACACTGTCAGTCGAAATACTTCTTTAGGCTATTTTCATATTTCTAACTGTACATTGTAAATATCGTATCAGAGCAGGCAAACCATAAGATTTGTATTTATCTTGTTGACAGATTCTGTAGAGAATATTTAGTATAATTTTTTTTTTTTATTATTATTATTGATAGTAATTCTTATTCAAAAAACTGTATGTCCACATATGTGGTAAAGGCCGTCATGACGTTAAGCTCTTCTCGTGGCCTAGTAAGAGTAAGAATGAATAAGGGTAATGTGTAAAAGAGTAGCAATGTGTGTAAGGAGACACTAGGTCAAAGTGGCCAATATTTAACTCTTATTTTAATTCGATATAATATTTCCTATCATTATAAAAAATTAAAGTATAAAGTGGATGAACATAATAAATCTGAGTAGGGGTACTGATGGCGCTCGGTACCACAGGTTTCGGGTTCGAATCCCGGAGGGAGCCATGGATGTTTGTAGTGGTTCGGAATCCACTTTAAGCCGTAGGTCCCGGTCTCGTATGACCCTAGAGCGTCACAGAGCCCAATCAGACTTCCAAGAAGTAAAGGGGAAACTCAGCTCTAGACACAGTGATGTTGTGGGGTGTAATAGGAATAAGTCTGGGCTTGAATGGGCTTCCGTCGGCTCGAAAGGGAAGGTGCGAATCTCCCAAATGCCACTTTTTTGGGGGGGAGGGGAATTAAAAATTACAATGTATTCTAGTTTGTCTGAAAAATAAACAGTGATAATTCTTCAGTGAATGTAGGACAATGGGCATTCTCTTATTCTGAAACAAAAGAATCCAACCTGAGTTTCAGACACCAATCTATAAAATTAGCAGAATGTATTTTGAGAAGAAAAAATTTTATTTGGAATAATTGCTCATTTAAAAAAATTCATCAATAAAATATTTTTTGTGATTAAAGCTTATAAACGCAGTGATATAAGTTACCGAGAAATAATTATAATCTGGTTAACATGTGGTACGACAATCAACACGCATTAAAGAACCTCACGAAGAAGTTTTTCGTACGAAAGAAGTTCATTTCGCATTTTTGAAGCTAGGTTCAATAATATAGACTGGAGCTGAACGATGGAGAGTGCTTTGAGCTGGGCGTCAGCCAGTGAAATCTCAATGGACATGAAATTGGGGCTTCTGATTGGCGGACGTTCTGCGACGAGTGATTTTAGTGTCTGAAGGGAATTCAGAACAGATAGTGTTCGGTTCGAAGAAACCTAACAAAGAATGCTTCCTGAGTATGGGCTTGATAAATCCGTAGGTGGAGAGATGTCTCGAAGAAGAGGAGGAGGCAAATACCTCAGATGTCAAGTTGGAGGCGGGTCTTTCAAAATCTCTGTAGTTCTAGTTACGAATGAACGCGGCTTCAGTGCCTAGCATCAGAAACAACGCATTGCAAGTTTGCTATTTCATCATTTAATTTATATGTTTTACGTATACGTTATTAACTATTTGTAATAAACCAAATTAAAATACCCCATTTCTTTTTTAGTTTGAAACACTATTATCGAGTAAAAATTTGATGCAATTGAAACTAATTTTTTTTTTTTTAAGTTAAACATATTTCGCAATAATTTATTGTTCCATTGTTAACGTGTATTATTAACATATTGGATCATAAATTAGTGCGAAATATTTTAAAAGTAAAAAAATATTTCGCAATAATTTGGCGATCATATACATTCAAGAATTTTTTGTTAAAAACACAAAAGTTATCTTATTAATTATAATCTACTCTTTAAAAGTTGAAGACAATTTAAAGTTAAATTTAAAAGTTGAAGTCAATCTCTTTTATTTTATCAACTCAACGATGCCTGTCTTAAAAATGGCTTGTTATGGTTGTTTGTTGCTTTATCATCATCATCATCATCATCATCATGGGCCTGAATAGCCGAGTGTCTGGCGCTCGATGTCACAGGTTTCGTGTTCGCGTTCCGGCGGTACCATGGATGTTTGTAGTGGTTCGGAATCCATTTTAAGCCGTAGCTCCCGGTCTCATATGACTGTAACAGCATCACGGAGCCAAGTCAGACTTCTACCTACGGGTGCTCCATCACAAAAAGAAGCTGCCACATGCCCTCCCCCTCCATGAGTAGATTACTCATGGGATGTCCGTCCCTCACTGCAGGCCACTGAGGATTAGTCACACAACAACAACATCATCGTCATCATTTTATTAGAGCTTTAGTATTAGCATTATTCATTAAACACATTAAAAAAGAATCGCATATTGAACTGGATGGGTGCCTCCTAATTAGAATTATAAAGAACTTTGATTTTAGAATAGTCATTTTAAAGAGATAGGGTTTCCAACTAACATGAAAAGCAGTTGCTTATACAGATTAAACATCTCTTACGACAATCTTTCAATAACACGTTGAAATATTTTACATTATTGAAATAAATATATTTATTAAATAGGCAAAGTTTTAATAATTCATTCGGCTATTTTTTTCTTTCCGGTGATCTTATTAAATTGAAAATTATTGTGAAACTGGTTCACAGTTGCATGCAATACTTGATGTACTTCATTTTTCTTCTTTTAAATGAATAAATATTTAATGAAGAAAATATATTAAAAAGTAAAGAGGTTAGAAAAAAATACATTTTCTATACTTTTTTTTTAATTAGTCCTAGTAATCTGTTTTGTTTTCTTTTTATTAAATTTGCAGAAACTCACTCTTAAACCCTCATTTATTTTCATTTTACTTCCGATCTGGTTTTTTTTCTTTCTTTGAGGCCCTTAATACCTTCGGAGAGCATGTTATTGCGGCTGAAAAATTTCTTTTAACAGCTTTCTGTGTTTATTATCTACAGTATTGGGGTGAAAATTCTTCAGAAACAGCATGTTTTAACTAAATGAGTTATAAAGTCATGCAAGTAAATTTCTCAAGAATTGTAAGCATTTTTGCTTTCTTTCTAAATATTTTATTTTCAAACAAAGAAATAAAATAATATTTTTATCTTTCTTATCTCGGTATTTTTTACGTCTGAAATGATGAAATTTAAATCGTCTCTTAACAAAGATTTTTTTTAAAACTATTTAAAAAAAAAAAAATTTTTTTTATTCGAGTACATTTATGTTTTTAAACACACGAAACTTGCTGTTCACTTTATAATAGGACAATTTTAGAGCAACTTTACAATGAGACCATCTCTCCAGTAGAGCAGCTTTACAATGTCAGTAGAGTAACTTTACAATCTTTTTCAATGGAGTAACTGTTACTATCATCATTTGAGGAAATGAACACCCACGGAAGCTTGAGATCTGAGAGATCTTCCTTTTGGAACACAACGGAAGACTTACCGGTTGAAGAATTTACTGTGCTTCTCACCATCGTATAACCTGGAAACTTCCGATTCGCTCCTCTGATTCAAATTGAATTTTCTAGATCAAGTTACCAGTTCATTTACTATATCATGAATTATACCTTTATGATATATTCTATACAAAAGCAATGCCTATAAGAGAAATTCAACGTAACTTTTTTCCCATCAATTTTCTTAAAATGTAATTCTATGTTAATTTATAATTTTATTAAGCAAAAATTCGATTTTTAAAAGTAGTGGATGCTTTTATGTAATCGGTAAAATTTCATTCTTCAAATGTGGCATAGCGTTTAATAGATTGCTTACAAATCACCTTGAATAACTGTAGGAGAAAATAAGTTTTGCTTTTGAAAATGTTGCGGTTACTTAAATATTTTATCGCCGATGCAGAATTTCAATTTGGCAACAGCAGAGAAAAGAAAGGTAAGCTGCACAAAGAACGCAAGAAAGCCGGGAATTTCCGAAATTAGGAAACACTATTGATTTAAAAAGTGTATTCTATTGGATGCAGCATAATTGGAAGCCGACTTTAGCCGAACAAAAAGTTGTCAGCTCTTGTCAGTCACCTGATTGAGTCAGAGCCAAAAATTCTCGTTTTTATTTTCATCCGAAAAGTCTGAAAATGAGATTGAGGAGCTCAAAGGACCGAGAATTTTTCTCATCTCCCTTAATATCGCGTTGAGTAAGTCTAAGTACGAAGAAGTTTTCATCTATTTTTGTCGCAACGTCCAATGAAGTACTCCTCCTATTAAAAGGATGTATTCGACGTCAAATAATTACGCTACTAGTAGCTTATTCTTAATTTCAAAAAGACTTCCGTCGTCGGCAGGCCAAAAAAAGAAAAGCGAAGCTTTCTACTGCCGTCCCTCTTTTCTCCTTGTTTAAGAATTAGTAACTTTATTTTTCCTTTATTTATTTATCCCGCGCATTTTTTGCATATCTCTTCCCCTTCCTTTTCGGCAGAATTAGTAATTTAAATTATGAAGTCAAACTTGGTGCGAGAGGGCGAAGTTAACAGGATTTGGACAGCTTATCAGGGCTTGTTTACAAATATTTGCCCTTTCCTCTAATCCCGGAAGAGCAGCTCTAACCTGATTGGGCCTTCATTGAAATCTTTCTCTGGGATTACCTGACTTAAATGAGTCTCACTGGCGAACAAAGCTGCGAATAATCCAATTTTTAACTCTTCGACTGCTGGAGAGAGGAAAAAGCTCTTGTTGCAATCCGTAGGTCAGCTTGGATAAACGAAAACTTAACTTATGTTTTTCCTCATTTTGAAACATCATATTCTGGGTAGTTTATTCAGAATCAAAATATGACAGTAAGGTCATTTGTTGAAATATTTCTTTTTTGAATTAAGAATTTGTTCATTTCCTGCGATATGTAAAAGGATTGCAAATTTTGTATAATGAATCCCACGATATCTGAAGACTGCTATAAAGAGACTTAAAAAAAATATTTGTTGCATAGTTGTAATCCTTTTGGTCAGCAGGGACATCGTGTAAATGATCACATTTCGGAATGAATCTCAGATCGATTTGTCATTGGATGGGTTTTTCACACGCCATCAGGAAAAGCATGTTTTCGTGTGTGTTCATTTTGAAACGGTAGTTTGGTTTATAGTCTTAGGATGGATTTATAGCTTTTATACATAATCAAAATGGGACTACGAATTGGTTTGGTTTTTTGAATCCGAAAGTTTACAGGAAAAAAAAAAAACTTTTCTGGATCTGTGCAATAGGGTTCTGGGCTGTGCGCTAATTTCTTGCGATGTGTAAAAAAGATTGCTTGTTTTTTGTATGATATCAGGAGAGAGAGTGCTATAAAGAGACTGATTAAAAAAAGCATAAGATATTTGTTGCAATTCTTGGGTCACAAGGACAACTCCCCTTTCGGGGTAAGGGATCGTATTTCGGAATAAATTTCCAATCGATTTATCATCGGATGGATTTTTCTCACGTCATCGGAAAAAGTATGTTTTCGTGTGTTGTGTTCTTCATTTCTGAAGAGGGATTTCGATTTGAAACAATTTATGCTCTTAGGATGGATTTATAGCTTTATATTTAATCGATGGTTGGCTTTTACTTAATCAAGTTGATTTGTTGAAATATTTTTTGAATCGGGAATCTCCACTCGATTTGTCATATCCTCACACTTCAGGAAAAGTTGTGTTTTTCGATTTGCGTTCCTCCTTTTCAAACAGACCAAACTCAAAGGATGGATTTATAGATTTATACGTAATCAAAAATATAATTCTAAAAGGTATTTGTTGAAATATGACTTTTAAAACGGGAACTTGTTTGTAGGAGCAAAAGAAAATTCTACTGAATGCGTTTGATAGGGAAGTAACTCTGTACGAGTTTATTTCTTGTGATGCCAAGAAGGATGTTTTTTTATTAGAGTCACATGATATGTGAATAAATGTGCTAAAAAGAGAGGATGGCAGAGAAAGCTGTTCCCTTGAATCTGCATTCCTATTTCAAAATTTAAAATATTTACCCCATGATTTCATTACTTGCCATTTTACACGAGTTATTTCTTGTGATATGTAAAAAAGATTGATTGATTTTTTTGTAATGTGAAGTCTCGTAATATGTGAAGAAAGTTATGATTGCTACAAAAATCTACTCTAACGGGAACGTCTACATAACATTTCTTATTGCAGACATTCGATCAGGAGGAATAACTTTCTGTTGGATAAGAAATTCAGAAATGGAAATCCTTTGATTGATTTGTTATAGGATACATTTGTCTCAAATTGAAGAAAAAGTAATGTTTAGATTGAAATATTTTTCTTATTTTTTCATTCACTCAGGTAGAATTGATAGTATTGTTGTATTAAATTCAATAATAAGATATTTTTTGTACTATTGTATTTTGTATTTTTTCATAATCATTTATTTTGTCTAGCGTGTTTTAATAAATTCTATTTTCAGTTAGTTTTATTTAGTAAAATTTATTAAAATAGGATTAATAGAAACTGAAAAAAGCCAAGCAGTTTTAAATTTAATTCGGAAGAATTATTCATAGAAAATTATCAATTAAAAGAAAGTTTGAAGTAAATTTTTAAGTTTTTTTAACACGAAATGAAAGTCAATCTGTATTTTTATGATTCATATTTTATTATTTAAGATTTCCCAAGATTTGAAATGGAAATTTTATCCTTACAACCAATTTAAATTCTTATTGAAATCCCATGCATAGCATTTAAGAAACTTGAATAAAAATATGCAAATAAATTTTGTATTATTTTGAGGTGAATCTGGAGAGAGTAGAAATTTCTTCATGGATGCATATATTCTGTTTTCAAATGCTCTCAAGATAAAACATAATAAAAAGAAAATTAGAGATAAAAATTTTATACCACCGTACACACATAATTCGTATTTATAAAAAATTTATCTGACATTTTATTAATATTTTCTACTTAACTTCAAAATATTTGTATAATAGATTGGTTAAATTTATTTATCGAATAAAATTTCAAGCCATTATATTTCTCATGTATTTTAAAAGTTTTTCTTTCGTTATTATTTGTTAGGATATTTTCATCAGTACAACTTTTTGTTCTGCTTTTGAACATTTACATCTTTATCTGTAAACAGTAATTTGATTTATTCAGAATGGTTATCCAAACTTCAAAATCAGTGCAATTAACATATTTATATGTAGTTGCTTTCTTATTAATCGAGAAATAATATGTAAAATAACACTTGGTTTTGGTAATACATATTCATTTTAAGTACACAAATTTAAAAAAAATGTCATCTAATGTGCCCAGAAATTAATTATCCAATCAATAAAAAATTATCCAATAAATGAAACTAAAGATATAGTTAATTAATAATCATATAAAGAATTTTAAGTAAATAGATTAAAAAGAATTTAAAGTTTGTTTTTTTTTTAAATTAAGTGATGTACTTTTATACATTCTGTAAATTTGTAGCCAATATTCAAATTTATATCTTGCAAGTAGAAGTTCTAAAATATCGCATGTAAATCACATGTTTCATTTAAGAACACTTAAATATCTAAATTATTTTGTAAAAAAAAATTTTTTTTTTTAAATAATTGGAAAAATTAAAATTTCTAAAATAAAATATAAATAAAAATATCTAAGATAAATGTATAAAATATAAAAATATCGCAAATAAAAAAATAATAAAATGTAAAACTTTATAAAATAAAGCGATAAAATTCAAAAATATGTAAAAAAAATGTGATATAAAACTTTTTACAAAATATCTAAAACAAAATATAAAAATATCTAAAACAAAATATAAAAATATCTAAAATAAAATATAAAAATCTCTAAAATAAAAATAATAAAATATCTAAAATAAACAAATACAATATAAAAAAATCAAAATATCGCTTAAAGTCCTAAAAGTATAAATAAAAAGTAAGTAAGAAAAAGATCTTCTGAACACCTGCTTGAGCTCCAGGAGAAAAAGTCTTAAATTAAATACCTTGCATGAAAAGGGTGGGATAGCTCTAGTAACATTAATCTCAAGAATAACAGGAACAATGATTATTTTCTGCAAGGTTACTATACAATGGTCAATCCATTGTTATTCTCACGAGCTTCAGTTTCAATTCTTTCGTACGGTGGTTTCTTAAACAATAGCTATTTTCTTTAGAGATTGCTCATTTCTATCTTAGGAAGGTAATCAAAGATTTTTTGACCTAAATTTCCGATTGCTTTTGCAGTTTTGGCATCTTTTAACATCTACATACAGTGTCTAAACATTTTTAGACCATTTAAATAATATTATTAATAGAGAATTAAAAATATTCTATTACGTGGGTAAAGGCGTAATAATTTCGTTTAACAAAAGCTTAAGTGCATAACTCTTTTAACAAAATATTCAAATAGATGCTTGTTGTTACTTTACGAATTAAAAATGTTGTAGTTTTTCCAGTGATTTTTTTTTTTATATATATTTGCGTGTTTATTCAATTACGTATACCTGTTGTTATGTTCTAAGTTATTAGAAAAATATTTTCCAAATGGTAATGAAGTGTTTTTTGAAATAAAAACATTTGTGTACTTCCCCTTCCTACAGAAATTAAAGATAAATATTTTATATATCTTCGTCACATGTCTTTAAATTTGAACTCTTCGACAAATTTGTGAAATTTGCAAACACAACTGGTTTCTCTCATGTTGCTATCAGGATTCGTTATCTTTAAGCTAATATTTGATTTTGAGTATAAATACAAGATTTCGAAAATTATTGGCCGGTTACAAAATTGTATTTAAAAAAAAGATGTAAATGAAATTTACAATGTAATTATAAAAAGTTAATAAATTTCGATTACTTGGTTATCATTTATTTACGAGCATTTCAAGAGTTATGGAATTTCTAAATGAATACATAATTTCACATGCGGACATGACATTCCCTGATTGCTTGAAATCGATTTTATACCGTGTATTGGCAATTCTCTGATGATTATGGATTAACAGCAGATGAAATACAAATAAGTGCAAGGCATTTTTCGTATAACTTCATACGGGGCCGAAGGGTCTGGGGTTTTGGGTTCGAATTCCGGTGGTGGCATGGATATTTCTAGTCCACTTTAAGCCGTAATCCCCGGTCTCTTATTACCGTAGAGCGTCACAGAGCCCAATCAGACTTCACACCCACATCCTTCCCAAACTGTAAAGGGGCAACTCAGCTTCAGGCACAGTGATGTGATGTGATGTGATGTGATGTAGTGTAGTAGTAGTAGTTGCAAATTAGTAAATGTACTTCATTTATATATTTTAGTAATTTTCTAAATGTAAAACTTTATAAAATATCTAAAATAAAAATATAAAAATCTCTAAAAATAAAAATATATATATATATAATATAAAAATATCTAAAATATCTTGCAATCCTAAAATATCACTTAAAGTCCTACAATGATAAATAAAAAATAACTAAAAAGTAATAACAAAAAATAATAATAAATAACAGAAAAATTAACAGTTCTAACAGTTCTCGGACAATTTGTACATATATGAGACAGACAGAAAGATGAGAAAGAAAACTGTGTTTGATATCTCTGTTTTTATGTAATGTGGTTTTAAAATGTTTTTATCTACTTCACATTATAACTTCTGTGGGTTTTATTTTTTCTCATGTTGAATATAATGAGTATAAATTCTTCTATTGATAATGATCGAGCTTCTACCATTAAGAGAAGTATAATGTACTCAAATGAAATGAAATTATTCTCCTTGTTTCACGGAATTCTGTACTAGTAGTATTAAGTAATTCGAGAAGAGAAACTCATTTCTTCCGGAAAAAACCATTCCCTTCGATTGTAATACTTCATTTACAATATTTCATTTTTCCTAACATTCAGTATTGCCAAATTTATTTTAAACATGTTAATAAATTGACGAAAAGTATGTGTATGGAGTCTTAAAATATTTTGTCGCTTTACAATATTTTACATTAATACGGAAGGATAAAAAATAGTTTAAGTAAAATAAGTTCAAAACCAAAGACATATGATTAATTTTTAATAAAAGCATGAGTTCTATATGCATTTATATATATTACAAACATTCGAATTAATTAATATTAAGGTAACTTTTTGTACAATAGTTTTGAGCATTTTTATAGTTTAGTTATAATAATTAAAAAAGATGACTGCCCCAGACTAATAAAAAAAATATTAGAATAGAAATATCAAGTTAATTATAGTACATGTATAGTTTACACGGTTGATATCTTGCATTACTAGGAAATAAAAGTAAAAAAAAAATAATAATACTAATTGAATTTTAACAAACATGCTTCTGAAAAACTATGAAAATGTGCTTGTATATAAAAGTTCCGTCTCAGTAGCGTTTTCTCTATTTTTTAATCATCCTTTGCATCCATAGATCTGCAATTAAAGCAGCAGCCAACCAAGCAACTATCTCTAATGAACACATAAATCAGCACGCGGACTATCTTTCAAATCAATTTGCTACGGTGTTGCACACTTTTTTTGAGCAGTTGATTGCTCGGCGTGACAACTACGAGCACAAGCTTCTGATAGGTGGACCTTGGGGCATAGAAGGTGGAACAAGAGGGGGTCACCTGCAAGGGGAGGGTTCGTCCTTGGCGCCTTTGTCAAGGGCCAAGTAATAGCCGCCATCATTAACTCTTATCTCGCAACCCTTGGCTACGAATTGCGTGCAGGGCAATGATGGTCAGCAGTCAAGAATCCGGCCACGCATCTCATCTCTTATCTGGCCACAGGAGAAGAAGGGCCGGGGGCCGATGGGGCCATTTCCACTAGGCAAGTGGATCTAAGTTGGTGGTTTTCAGAGGGACCGTTTTGCAAACGACTGATTGTAAATAAGCGTTCGTGGTTTGGGATACACTGAAATATTAAGAGGGAGAAAAAGAAAAATTATTTTGGAAAATTAATTTTTAAAACGATATTGGTTGAGGCTGATTGGTCTTGAAAAACTATTTGTCGAACTGATTTCCTCCTGTTTTGTACTTTTATTCCAGGAAAAAAAGAAAAAAAAAAAACAGTCGTGTTGGAATTTTGACGCAGTGACAAACAAATCACAATATAGTCACAGTCAATCGCAATGACGAAATCCCAATTACAACATATAACTGGGAATTTTAGTCATAGTTGATGTTTGTGAAACCTTTATTGAAGTGATTTAATGTAATGAATACATGAAAGCTTTTATGTGCAAAGACATTAAATAAACTACAAATGTATGTTATCACTTACTGAGGCAAAATAAAAGGGGAATTGATGAGACCCATTTCCATAAGGCAATTGGGGATTGCATGGTTTTCGGAGGGATCGATTTGCAATGACTGATTTGTAAGTAAGTGGCTTATGGCTGAGTAGCGTGTTAAGAGGGGGAGATGAAATGTGGTAGAACATTTTGGAAAAAATTGTTTACAAAACAATATATATAAAGGATACTGTTGAATCTAGAGATAAATTGAGAATCGTATTGGGATTTTGCATTGCGATAGGTTGTAATAAAAATCCCTAATGTAGTCACAGTCAATTGCAATAAGAAAATATCAATTATAAAATATTGGTGGGAATTTTGTCATAGTGTATATTTGTTAAATCTTTATTGAAGTGATTTAATGTAATGAATTGCTTTCGAAGTAAGATTTAAGATCCCAAAATAATAAAAAATATCTAAAATAAACAGTAACAAATTAACGGATTTATTTATAGGAGTGTGCTGTTTTTTGAAGAAAAAAATCGAAACATTAAAATTGCAAACAATAAAAAAAAAAAAGTTAAACTTAAAACCAAGGAATAATGGATGCTTATTAAAATGATACTACCGAATGGATTTTACAATTATTTCTAAACGGAACCTCCATTTATTAACTACTTGCTTACGCTTATTGACAATCACGTTGACTCACATGAAACTAAATTTCTTCATTGGCTCAATGTCCCCTTAGTGGGCCAATGACTGGCAGATTTCGTCACAGATGTTTTCTTTTACGGGGTAGGGTTGTCAGTCCTACGCCCAACGCTCTACGTCATATTACACTGCGACCTACGGTTTAAAATGGATTCCGAACCACTACAAATACCCATGGCACCGCCGGGAATCGAACCCGAAACCTGTGGCACCAAGAGCCAGATAGTCTCTTCTATCAGGGCCACGTTGAAAACTACGATACAAAAATCAATTTTTCTAGTCTGTAATTGAGATTGATTGATCGTTATAAGCAATTTTTCGAAGTTTTAGTTGATTCTTAAAGAACTTTTGAGTAAATCAGAATTAATGTATGTATGAGAGAGTATGTATGTATTCCTTTTAATGAGAGTATAAAAGGAAATGAGTATTTTGATAATTTTAATGTAAAAGAATTTAAATTTAATCAGTTTTCAGTTATGAAATTAAATTTGGTTCTGGAATATAAAATTATTTAGCATATGAAAATACTTAAATATTAAATAAAAGTCTGCACTATTTTACTATTTATTAATGAATATAAAAATAATACAAATTTTGAAATTATATAATAGTTAGCATAAGTTTTTATGAATAGAAGACAACGTCGGTTTCGGCGCGAAACTTTAAAAAAAAAAAAAATGATATTAATTACACATAAATAAAGGTATATATACACTCAAGAGCCAAAACATTATGACCACCCGTCAATAACGAGTTGGCCCACCTTGGCGCGCAACACAGCTTCAACCCGCCTTGGCATGGATTAATACCACCACTTAATACCCGTTAAATACCACTTCCACCTGATTACGTGCCTTCCACGTCATCCAGGCGAGTTCATTGCAAAATGTAGGGGTGGTCATAATGTTTTGGCTCTTGAGTGTATGTGTTATATAAATGGAACAATGATTCTTCCCTATCAAGTCACAAGCTGTAATTTTGGAGTTACCCAATGTTCATTATAGGTTTCAGAGAGAAAAAGGGAACTAAACTAACTTGAATGTAACTGGCTCTCTTTGAAGAAATTCAGCTAGACAGATTCAGATAATAAAAATGCTTTAAGTTTAAAATATGCTATACTCATGTAGAGGTAAAAAATAATAATCCTAACCAAGCCAAGTATGTGAGAATTGAATTGAACTGGAGTTAAATTTAAGGCATCTTTGGGGAAACACCAATCAGCCTTTTTCCTGTTAAAGAGTTGCATTTTTAACAGACGTTAAATAAAAAAATGTTAATATCAAACCTTGCTATCCAAAGACTTGAATCGACTGGCGTTAAACTCCACGTAGCGGAGAGTTGTAAGCACTGTTAAATAACTGTTGAAATCAACTACTAAAAAACATTTCCTATCGAAGGAGAATTCAACTAAGTTGGGAAAAAGTAACCTAGTCCTAACGCTATCTAGCATCGAAATCAAGTACCACAGCTGAAAGTAACTCTTAATTCTTCGTTTCGTCTACAGAAATCATTTTTAAATCTTGGCAGCGTAGTTAAATGAACAGTTACGTGAACATTTGCAGAAGCCTTCTAGAGAGAGCTTTATTTTTCTTGGGCTTCACTACTTTTCAAATATTGTTAAATCGACACTGTATAGTTTCTTATAATTTTCCCATCAATATTAAATAACAGTTATTTTTAATTTTCAAACAACTGAAATTTAAATATTTCCTTTTTAAAAAAATTAGATTAGTATAGAGAAAATTAAAAAAATTCTGTTCAGATTCCTTTATAATTAATAGATTTACACATGAAACTAAAACAGTTAAAAAAGTGCCATAGAACTGAAAATGAATGTCTGTCTAACGCAGATAATAGCATATGTTAAATAAAAATTTAAAAAGTAGCGTATCGGCAACTAATTTTTTTCCCAAAAAATTCTCAGCTTACAAAAACTTACTTTCAAAGAACCTGACAATTCAATTTTGAAAAAAACCCCCAAAAAAAAAAAAAACTTATTAAACGACAACATCCGTGATAAAACAATTACTGAAGTGGCCTTAGACAAATTGCCTGAATCTATCCTATAAGATATCAACCGATAACCTCTATTACAGTAATTTGGGGTTTCTCTAATGTTGTTGCTCATTTATTTATTAAGCGTCCACCATGTGACATGAATATGAATACAAAAGCATTGGATGCAATACGTTTCTTTTAAACAGCTTTTGACTCGGAAAGAGTTCTTATAAACTTCACGGTGGTTGAAGTCGATGAGTGTTGAATGGACCTCCTTAATTGCGTTCGGATCTCAAGGCACATTCGATGTTTTGCAATGCAATTAACTCCTCCCATTCAATCTGCTGGTTTGACGAGCTCAGTTAAATAAAAGCAGGAGATAATATTTAAAATTTAGAATTAGCGTTATTGTAACCGCATGAGAAAATTCATTAGAATGGAAACGAATTGATATTTCTTGTTGTGATGCCCTTTCTTCCTATTTTTGTGTGTCGCAATGTTGACAAAATTTAAGCAATAATTTTTGTAATGTTTGTTTTTTAAGAAAATAGAGTTTCGAAATGCTTTTTTTTTTTTTTTTAATTTTATATTTATTCCATACTTTTCCTATAGTAATATTTTCATGTGTAAGTTGTTAAATGACGATATTCCAACTTCAAAAGGGATGCTTCCAAAAATTAAAATTCTTTTTAACTTTTGTGAAGTAATATCCTACATAAATACTATTATAAATATTTATACAAATATTGCAGTATATGTAGCTATAATGTGGACGAATCCCAAACATTTTTTTCCCAGTTTTTAATTAGAACAGCAGACATACCCATTATTCGTCAGGGCAGTGAAACAGAATCAAAAATAAATTTGTTTCCTTTTAAAATCAACTGCTAATACCACTTACTATTCGAACCGTTGAATCGACTGGCGATAAACTCCACCTAGTGCCGAGGTGGAGTTTAAGCACCGAGGTGGAGGTGAAGCACTGTTAAATAACTTCTGAAATCAACTGCAAAAAACATATGTCACTATGACTTTTTTTAAAAAAGATATTTGTTAAAAAATTTGTTTTGTTTTCAAAATATGGAGTTCTAAAATTATATGCTTGCAAGTTTTGCAACATACATATTTTAAAATAGTTATGCAATACCTTCGTAAATGAAGAAGTACTGCAAATTTATGCTCAAGTAGCATTCTTCTTTTCAGTTTCTATTTGTTTGAATTTATTATTTATATATTATGAGTTTTTAAAAGTAAATCTAAAATTATTGGAATCAATGTTTTAAAAAGAACGTGCTGAACCTATAGCAAATTATTAAAATAATAAAAACACTCAATGAATTAAATTTTTGTGTTTAGGAAAATATTTTTCATCCGTCCGATTCAATTTCTAAATTTTTTAAATTATATTTCATTATTTTATTTTCTATTTAAAACATACCTGTAAGTAATTCATTCAATTAAAATGCTGAAAATATTATCAATTATTCTTAATATCTTACTCCATTCAATTGCAACATCTAAGCTCTGAAAATGTCCACCAAATCTCTTCTATCCTTGAGTTATCCGAATCTAATTTGTCAGTTTAAAATCTAGTCTACGATGCTGAATGTTTGCTTAAAAGGGTGTTAAAATGACTAGCTCAGCAATATGAAATAAAGCATTTAGCAACTATCTTTGTTTAACGTGAGAGAAATAGACTCAAAATCCCTCAGCACTGATTCGATTCCTTTGGTTAAACAATTTCGTCTTTGAACTGGCAAGTTTTAAAAAGAAACTCATTAACGGAAAATCAACATGGAAGCTGTTCAGTTAAAAACCGAAATATTTCTCTGACATCCTGCATTATATTTCACCTTTATTAAATATTTTTTTTTTTTAAAAAAAAGGAGAAAAAATAAGCTTTTAGTTTGAAGATTATTTTGTATGGAAATTAGAACTATATTGAATGTAATCGTATTTGATTACCATTTTCTTATTTCGTTTTATTATTATTCTGTTCGCTTTCAGTTCTTAGAATAGAGATTAAAATTTAATAAGCAAACTTTCAAAAGCAAGGAAATAAATAAATGCAGCAACCTCATGAATAATTATAAATAAGTTTATCTCCGAAAATATCATTATGTATTAAGAAAATAATTTTTGATAGCTGCATATTTTTAGATGGTTTATAAGCATTAAAATGCAACTTTTTTTTTTTCAATATTTTATTCTCTTTGAATGTTTGACTCAATCTTGAAAACAAATTTGTGTGAAAAACATCAGAATATAGAAACAGATCTACGCTAAATGAAATTTAACGGTAAGCGAAACGTAACAAGAAGAAAAAAAAGAAATATATCTGCTAATTTTTTCATACTTTTAAATTAGTTTAGGTTCTTTTTTTCTGAGTAGTTTTTATGCTTCTTAGAAACATACGAAACTAAAATTGCATATTGATCAATAGAATTTATTTGGCATGTGTTTGGAGTTTTCTTTGAATATTCAAATTAAATATAATCTAATGGTGATTTGATTGAATTTAACAGGAATATCTTTCTGAAAATTGTATTTTATTATTTCGAATGTTTGATGTTCAGTAAACATAAAGTTGGCGTAAGAGTTAGAAGGATTTTTCTCTTTCATGGAAATAAAAATTACTGAAATATTTTTATGTTTCAACGCTCTTCTTTTATTTACTTAGTATCCTTTTTTTTTTGTATTAATCTCTTTAGCCTCGAAAACGATTCAATAAACTTGTTAAATACTTTAGATATGGCAATTTGCTTTTCTTAATACTTATTAAATTATCTCCAGTTCTTGTACTGTAACTAACCTATAAATTTTTCATAAATATATAATGTTAGAGCATTATTTAGTTGCAATAAAAACGAATTTTCTTTTATTGGAAAAAATTGCCAAGGTACTATTAATATTTAATCAAGATATTAACATCTTAATATCATTCCTTATATTTTGCATTTTATATCAGTAGTTAAATTTTTAATGAAACCTTTATATATATATATGCAATGTTATAATTTCTTGGAAGATATTTACGCTATCCAAAAATAAAATATTTTTAAATTTAATCATTACAATTTAAGTGCTTACTGCAAATAATGAGCCTAAAAATCCACTACTCTGCTGAAAATTTCCCAATAGAGTTCACTTTTGATATGTCAATGCTACTTTCTAAAGAATTTGCGAGGAAACTGGTTTACGTTCTGATAACATCCGTGATATATCAGGTTGGGGAAAAGTAATCTATTATTTTTACTTGAACTTCAAGACTTTATTTAACGTGTTTCGGAATACCAATTGTGGTCAAATATGCACCGTTTTGTTCTATATTTTGTTGTCATTTTTAAAGGTTGCTTCATAATGTCTCTCTTACAGAACTCTTGGTCTTTATCGGCGAAAACTTTAGTAATCGATTTTCGCAATCTTCTCTTGATGTCAATTTTTTATCATTAAGGAAGTTTTGCAATGCAAGAAAAACATAGTAATCGTTTGGTGCCAAGTCTGGGCTATACGGTGGATGCATCAAAACTTCTCCGGAGAGTCACTATAGACGTGTGTGACCTGGCGTTGTTCTGATGGAACACAACACCTCTCTTGTTAGCCAATTCCGGTCACTCGCTTAGCTTCGAACGGTCCAGTTGTTGACAGTAAAATTCCGAATTTAGTGTTTGGCCATATGGAAGCGACCCATATTCCTTTCCAGTCCCACCAAATGCACAACAGAACCTTTCTGGCTGTTAGTCCTGGTTTGGCCACCATAGGAGCTGCTTTTTACCGTGCTTTGACCACGATCGTTTTCGTACAATGTTGTCGTATGGAACCCATTTCTCATCCCCAGTTAACATCCGTTTAAGAAATGGGTCGATTTCATTCCGTTTGGCCAAAGTTTCGCAGATGGAAATTCGATCCATCATGTTTTTTGTGTTTATTGGTGTGACGCCCAAACAACAAGCTTTTCTTTTAATCCAGCTTTGAGTAAATTGCTTAAAACTGGTTTCTGGGTGATGCTACGACTGCTAACATGCCGGTCACCTTCGATTATTTTTTGATTTTATCGACATTTTCGACGATGGGCCTATCTGTTCGAGGTGCATCCTAACGTCAAAAATACCTGAACTGAATCGACGAAATCAAAATTGCACGTAATTGGCTGTTACAGTATCAGGACCATAAACACCATTCACAATTTCAGCCTCCTGGCATGCATTTTCACCTTTATCAAAGAAAAACTGTAAAATGTACCGAATTTTCTCTTTGTTGACTTCCACTTTTAACACCCTGTAACTCACAACTGAATGGACCAAACAAAAAAACAGCAAAAGAATTTTTTAGTGCGAAATGTCACCTTTTCCAACAAGCATAAATCTGAAATTGTTTGATAGATACTTTACCAGATATCGATCACTACAGCCATCTACCGAAAAATAATAGATTCCTTTTTCCCCAACCTAATATTTAAAACACAGGAAAAATCTGTGTATCTAAGTGAAGGACGGGTGAAATATTGCTGAAGTTCTTGTTAGTATTTCAATAGTCTTAATTCATTACGATGTTATCCTTACCAGGAAACTTTTCTTCCAAAAGCAGTTCCTACTGTGTTGGGACGTTAACCGTTAAAACCAATAATAATTTAATTCAAACAAACAAAAAATTAAGTGCATTCTTTGAATTAATTCGTTGTTAAAATTCTTCAATTCACATTCAAATATTTTTGAAACGCATTTAAAAACGTTGTTTTTGTAAATGAATAGTTTCAAATTTAAAATAATTAATAAAATAAACATTTATCTATTCAACAATACGTTCTAATTGATAGTAACGAATTTCATATGCATTAATTCATGTGTTCAGAAGTTAAAAATTTTATTTAAGTTATTTTGATTCTCCTGTAGTTAGCAACTAATTTTTGAAAAAACCTTTTAGCTCCTTATTAAAGAGAGAAAAAAAGCCGATTTGTTTTCATCCAATAGACTACATCCGTAAATCAATAATTATCATGAACATTTTGAAATAAAAGCCTTCAATTTGTTTATTGATATATTTCTCCAAAAGAAATACTTTTAAAATATTTGAATCTCAGGCATCATGCTACATAGAATACTATACTGAAAATGATAGATTATTTAAAAAAGTAATAATTCCTCTGAGTGATTTCTAATTTGAAAGTAAAATCTAAAATTTTACTAATTTGACTTTGAATTTATTTTTCTCTAACTTGTTAGTATACGGTACTGTTGTTAAGTAGTATATTAAAGTATATTGTATATAAGTATTTAGTTACGAAAGAATGTTAATGTACTGAAGGTATTATACTGTAAGTATGTTAGGTACTAATACTTAAATGTTGCTTCAGTTAGAAAGCCTTCAATGAAAAATAATTGCTTTCTATTCAACGTGATGATCTTACTTACTGACCATTTAAATTTCGTTTTTAAGTGCTCTCCCTAAAAATCTGAACAGAACATAAAGAGCGGCTCAAAATATTTGAATTAAAGAACCACTAGATCGTTATGAAAAACAAATATTGTATTCAAATAAAATTTCTGATTTTTTTAATTAAAAATGACTCTAATTAAATGATTTGATTTTGTTTGATTTTGAGTTCCGTTTGGAGTGCACCCTCAGCAATCTAATGCTCCGAAATAGTTTCAGAATCGAAGGGAAGGAAAAAAGCGATATCGAGAAGTGCAGCCTAAAAGGCGCCAAACTGTTCTGTAGATTCACTTCACAAACGCGACACTTGCTTTTTCGATCCTTTCCTTCGCCCAGTTTCTTCTCTTTTTCGATGTTTTGTTATTTATAGAGTTCTTGTAGCACGCCCAAAAGGCAAGTCATTGACAACTGACCAACATCTAAAAGTGCTTGCCACGGTCGTTCCAAAGCAAGTCTTTTAACCGGACTGCAGTGCATAAAGGTGCTTTTCCCAATGGCGCTACTGTCCAACACAAAATTCAGATAAGTCTGCAGGACACAAGGATTTTCATTTCTAAGCGACTTGGATTTCTTTTTTGTGCACTTTTTTTTTCCAGTTGCAGCTGATTCGTGTCTGCCGCATTGAGAGTTTGCCAACGGAAAGTTGTTAGATCATGTGAACTAGCAAAAATTTGCGTTTTCCCTGACTCACTGCTTTTGAATTCACTGAAGAAACAGTTTAGAAATGATAGAAGTATCCCAATAGTATGACGAAAGTGCTGGATGGGAGAAAACTTTTATATTTAAAATTGGAAGAAGATTGATTCTAAAAGGTCTGTAGCATAACTCTGATAGTGTTGATATATTTGATATTGATGATATATTTAACATAATTCTGTTATGCTGATATATTTGAAATGACGTTTATTACCTTATGGAGGAGATGAGAGCCAATAAAAAAGACTTTTTAATTCCGGTATTATGGATCTAGAAAATCTGTACTGTAGAGGGTCAAAATTATTTTTTATCATTAATTCTTATTTTAATATTCAAAAGAATATAATTTAACTAACATGTACTTCTGGAAAGGATTATTACATTTTCATTAGTTAATTAATATATTGATACTTGTTAATAGATTCTTTATTAACTGTGTTTAAATCATTATGTAAAAAAATCCTCAGTGACGATAAATGTCATTAAAAATTTTTGCAATCTATATTAGTTAAGAAATGATCTCGATCTGCAACTATGCAGTGATGTTTACCATTATTCAAGTATAGTAGTCTTTCATTATGTTCTGCATGTTGGGAGACAAAAACCACGATGGATTGAAAGCGCAATAAAATGGGCGATTGTGCGACTTGTTGCAAAAAAATGCGCGTGAAATACTCATTACCGACAGAACGAAGAACGATATAATGAGGAGCTATTGTAGAATTTTGTAGTTATGTTAATTATATAGTGATATTAATAATGTTGAATATCATGTACTATATATAAAGAGTTAAAGAGTTCTACATTCTTTACCATAGCAAGTAAATATTTCAAATAAATAAGTAAGGAAATAATAATAAAAAAAAAAAAAAAATTTCTTTTTATTTTTTTAACCTTCAGAAATTTTGGCAAAAAGATACAGATATTTAAGCCAAAAATACTGAAGAAATACAAAGCAGTTTAAAAAGAAATGTAAAAAACATCGATATGCAATTATAGCTAATATTTTATGATGCATTTTAAGCTAACGAATGATGAAGTATTTTTTGTCTGTTCATTTTGTGCATAGTAAAATTAACGAGTTTTTTAAGTATAAAAGAAAACTATATATATACATACATACATATACGTATTTAGTTATAAGAATTCTTTTCCCAATAATTTTATTGGCAAAACATTTTTCTCATATTTTTTATGTCCTTTTGGCGATAAATTAACATAGAAATGTTCCCTTTTAACAATAGTTTGATAAACAATTTTTAACTCATTATTTAAATAAAATTAGTAGATTTGTTAAATTCTATTGCTTCTTAAATTTTTGCTATAGTGTTCCTTAATACGTGAAGAAATAAATACTTGGAAATTTAGAAATTATAAGTACATAAAAAATGTGTTCGTAAGGAAAATGGGTAATTTAATATTAAAAAAAGAAATTCCTTTTGGGTAGATTAATAAAATTCTGAAAAAATCATTCACGCTTTATAGATTCAAAGCACAATCAGTTTTCAATAAAAAAATCCAATTGTAAAAATTGGAAAAAAAAAACCGCAGTTATTTGAAAGCTTGAGAACTTGATGCATTTCGACGTTTTGTGATTTTCTGTCGAACATTATTTGATCTAATTTATCTACTTAACTAATTTTAAAAGTAAAATGTATAAACTTTTCCAAATATTAGACCTTGAAACAAACTTATCAACCATATTCTAAAAAAAACTATTATTAATTTTATTTACTATCTTAAATTATGCTAGTTTAAATGAATGTACAGTCCCTGTATTTCTTTTTTTTATTTTTAACATCGGTAGACCTCATCTTCCACTTATGTCCAATTTTCAATTTAAAATTCCCGAGGCTTATGGAATTTCAATTTTTTTTTTCTTTTTAGGTTGCTGGCACTGTCCTTGACATCTGTGTGTGAAATTTCACGTCAAAATATTCATTAGTGTTTGAGTTACGCTTGGCTTTGTGACACGCTAAAGCTGATTCCGGCGAAATTTTTGAAATGTCTAAAATAATTGAGCAAAGAACTTGCATTCAATTTTGTTTGCGGAAACGTATAGAATATTTGCAGAAGGCATTCGAAGAGCATTCCTATATAGGAAAGAAATGTTTACAGTGTGGTATAAACAGTTCAAAGAAGGCAGAGATGCTGATGATGTTGGAATTTCAAAAGGATCGGCCAATTCCATTTTGGGCCTCAAACGCGTCAAATCTAGATTGGTACCGAAAATACTGAATGCGCCAGCTCCCACTGCATTAATTCCTCGTGAGTTTTTCGCCAAAAAATGAAAAACCCATATCGTTCCACGACCACCGTATTCACACCGTGCGACTTCTGGTTATTCCCTAAACTCAAAAGATCACTACGGGGACACCGTTTTGAGTTGATAGAGAGATTCATCGCGCTTTGAAGGCCATCCCTGCCGATGACTTTTTAGCATGCATTGAGGATTGGAAAAAAAGTAGGGATAAGTGCATTGTGTCCGGAAGGGATTACTTTGAAGGCGATGAAATAAAATGTGGAAGAATAAATAAAGAGCTTTTTGAAAAAAATTAGTCTTACTTTTTTGGGCACAGTAGTATATTATATTTACTATATCCTTGTAGATATATTTTAACTTTATAGTTGTTTAGCTTTTGTTTTTTACATCATCCAAAATTTGAAAAATAAGACTCCATTAAAATACATTTTTCCAAAAAATAGAATTGAACATAAAATAATTAAATTTTCTATTTACTCGGTTAGTAGAAAATTCAAATGTTAAAAGTTCAAAAAATGAAAATATTATCCACAAATAAAGGGAAGTTTCATTTTGAATTCAAAATTCAAAAATTGCAATAGCATACACGTTAGAAGAATTCAAAATGTTAAGTATTATTGCGTAGTAGCGTCAATTATTATTATTAGATTAATATTAATAGTATATTAAATATAAAAACATTCCTTGGAGAAATGCATTTAAAAACATAAAACTACAAACTTAAATGAAGGCAATTTAAAATTGTCCAGTCCCAATTCAAATTGATTTAGGCTAAGGCATCATTTTTTTCCTACGTCGGGCATCATGCGGCTGGCTTATCATACATTCATTTTATTTAAAAATATAAATCGTAAGTATTTCAAAATCTTTTAGATTTTATAAGATTCCAGGTTTTTTTGTTTATAAAAATGTAAACATTTAAATACTAGAAAAATAATTTATTCAATATTCTTTGTTTTAGTGAAGATTAGATGATTAAATTCTTTGCCAATAACATATTAGTTTGAATGGAAAGCCCTATCTATATTGTCATCCTTACGATATTTATTGACCAAAATATGTTCCATTTTAAAATTGCACTCAACAAAGTATGTGTGGTTTTGTTAATTAAAGCATTAAATGCCGAAGCCAGTCAGAAACAACGCATATTTGTAGTCAAAGTTTTTTTGGGATGGATTTTAAAAATCGATCCATAAAGTCATTTACATCACCACTTTTGCGCTTGTTATTACAAAAATCGAAACAAACACACTTATTAAATTTATGACAAAGACACTTATTAAATTTATGTAAAATCACGCGCGTTAAATTTTTATTATGATGAATAATGTTTTTTTTATTTTGTATGGATGTAATATATATAAGCATATCAAAAATTGAATTGCTTAAACTCGATTAGTGGATGATAAACAAGAACATTTTTTTCAAAAAATATGCAATAACAAGGTGTGAAACAATCTTAGTAAAACCCCGAAACAAATTGTAAAACCTCAAAGTAATTAATTTCAACATCTTGAGGATAGCTTTTATCATGGAATGCGTACACTCAGGATATGATAAAACCATGTTATTTCTATTCACTAGATGATCGGATCGAAGTGAAAACAATCTCGAGACGCATTCCGATAACATGAAGCACACAAAAATAACTTTCATTTGGACTCTGTAAGGTAGAGGATTGAAATATATATATATGCAAATATGTTAGTAATTTTCAGAAATTTCCTTTCTCGTGTGGTCTCCGACCAAACTGTACGATTCTGAGTATGCTCAATGAATGCTTGCTTTATCCTTTTTTATCTCTTTATATTGTTTAGGCATCCAATTGGCTCTTTCATTCCCTGTGTAGAGACATTTGTTTTAATATTTTAAACATATAAGAAACAGATTCAATATTCATATCCTTTAAAAGACAGAATTCTTTTTCTATTCATCATTATTAAAGAAAATAAATAATTCATATTTTCGAAATTTTTGATGTTGTGAAGCTTGTTACGTGCATTTACAGTGCATTTAATTAAAAACAGACACGGCAAGATGACGTTTATTTTAATAATACTTGCATTTAGTAGTTTTACTGTTATAGAAAATCAACTAAAATTATTATATCAATACAGTTTTTTTCTTCCTCATCCAAATTTGTAAGCGTTCACAACTTGAAATCGAGTTTTCACAATAACTTGTTTTAGGCACGTAATTCAGTTTCTTCTATTTTATTATTTTCCTTTAATTTTATTATTAACCAGATTTTCTGAAAGTTGTTTCAACTTCAAAAAAAGCCTTTTCATATTAAAGATAGACTTCATTTATCATTTTAGTAATTTTATCTCTAAATATCAGAAAAATATCGCCAGTTCTAATTAAATAACTCAAAATAAAATAGAACATTTTGACAGTTCGTTTGTGGATCATATTTTTAATTATCTGTAAAGCAAAAAATATTGAAAAGGTGTTCTGAATTAAAAAAAGAAATTAAATTAGTTTTCTTGAAAGTGCTCTGGCCTTCGGTGCCCAAGTTTCAGGATCGAGTCTCGGCGGTGCCCTGATGTCTGTAGTGGTCGGAACCAATTTTAAACCATAGGTCTCGGTCTAATATGATTGAAAGAGCGTTGGGCTGACAACCCTATCCCGTAAAATGATAAACATCTCATGTTTTGAAATCTGTCAGTAGGCAGACAGCCTTGGCCCATCATGGGGATGTTGCGTTTTTATTTTTGCGTTTGAAATTATTTATTTAGAAAACTGCAAATATTATATTTTCATTAACAGAAAAGTGATTGCTAAAAACAGGGTTCCTGAGAGCCGAGTGGCTAGCACTCGGTACCATATAGGTTTTGTTCGAATCCCGGCGATGTCATGGATGTTTGTAATGGTTCGGAATCCACTTTAAACCATAAGGTCTCGGTCTAATATGATTGAAGAGCGTTGGGCTGACAACCCTATCCCGTAAAATGATAAACATCTCATGTTTGAAATCTGTCAGTAGTGGCAGACAGCCTTGGCCCCATCATGGGGATGCATTGCGTTTTTATTTTTGCGTTTGAAATTATATTTAGAAAACTTTAAATATTATATATTTTCATTAACAGAAAAGTGATTGCTAAAAACAGGGTTCCTGAGAAGGCCGAGTGGCTAGCACTCGGTACCATAGGTTTGGGTTCGAACCCGGCGATGTCATGGATGTTTGTAATGGTTCCGGAACCACTTTAAACCATAGGTCTCGGTCTAATATGATTGAAGAGCGTTGGGCTGACAACCCTATCCCAAAAATGATAAACATCTCATGTTTTGAAATCTGTCAGTAGGCAGACAGCCTTGGCCCATCATGGGGATGTTGCGTTTTATTTTGCGTTTGAAATTATTTATTTAGAAAACTGCAAATATTATATATTTTCATTAACAGAAAAGTGATTGCTAAAAAACAGGGTTCCTGAGAGCCGAGTGGCTAGCACTCGGTACCATAGGTTTTGGGTTCGAACCCGGGG
Organism: Caerostris extrusa; assembly: GCA_021605095.1. Taxonomy (NCBI): domain Eukaryota; kingdom Metazoa; phylum Arthropoda; class Arachnida; order Araneae; family Araneidae; genus Caerostris; species Caerostris extrusa. The sequence continues at coordinate 104,502 of BPLR01013597.1, forward strand.
TTATCGTCATGGATGTTTGTAATGGTTCCGGAATCCACTTTAAACCATAGGTCTCGGTCTAATATGATTGAAAGAGCGTTGGGCTGACAACCCTATCCCGTAAAATGATAAACATCTCATGTTTTGAAATCTGTCAGTAGGCAGACAGCCTTGGCCCATCATGGGGGATGTTGCGTTTTTATTTTTGCGTTTGAAATTATTTATTTAGAAAACTGCAAATATTATATATTTTCATTAACAGAAAAGTGATTGCTAAAAACAGGGTTCCTGAGAAGCCGAGTGGCTAGCACTCGGTACCATAGGTTTTGGGTTCGAATCCCGGCGATGTCATGGATGTTCGTAATGGTTCGAATCCACTTTAAGCCGTAAAGTCCTGGTCTCATATGACAGTAGAGCGTCACAAAACCCAATCAGACTTCTCACCACATCATTCCCAAACTGTAAGGGGCAACTCAGCTCTAGACCCAGCGGTGTGGTGTGGTGTAGTGTAGTGTAGTGTAGTGTAGTGTAATGTAATAGTAGTAGATCGCTAAAAACGAAATTGATTCATTTTGTTCAGTGTCCCTAAATTAATTGGGGCAAACATTGAATTATAACACGAAACATTATAAATAATTTTACTTTACATTGTAATCAAACGATTTGTCATTTTAAAATCTTAATTTATTTAATTAATGATTGCATCATCAAAAAATTAATTTCTTTACTTATCGGAAGAGGAAAAATGAAAATCCCATTTTCATTACTAACGCATTTATAATATTATATATCGTGGTATTAAATTCTGTTTTTATATCAATATCTTAAGAAAAATATTCTGCGGTTTCTATAGAATATATAGATTCATTATAGAATGTATTCCTTGTATAAAAAAAAAGTTAGCACGAAACAAACAATGATGATCGTAAATATTTATCGCCGAGACATGGATTTAAATGTTCAAGCACTTTATAATTTTGCAATGGATCGATAGTTAAGCACACCTTGAATTGATTGAGACGCTTTAAAGGAGAAGCTAATGACCGATGCATTTCAATTATTCCTAATAAAAGTGTCGATAGTTCTTTCGCAGGCATACATTAGCAACTGAGGCCGAAGGAACCCAATGTTGTTGGCCATTTCCGCTCTTTCGTTCGGAGATAAAGCATCTTTTCCCCGCTCTTTAATAAAGCCGAAAGGAATTGATTGTGGCTTTGTTTCCGAAGTTTTCGTTATAAATCATACTTTCGAAAAAGAAATCCCCTCTTTGCTGAGTCCCCGCTAAATGCGTTTTGTGTGTTGATGAAAGACGAGGGGATATTCCTAATCGCCTTGTAATGTCGGTCGCGAGGAATTTTTTGGACCCTCTGAAAAACTCTGAAGGAATGAAGGCGGGAAAAAAAAAAGTGGAAAGAAATATCGCAATGTGGACGATGACAACAACGCACTTCCGTTCACGTAATTTGGGTTAGCCATGAAAACAATCACTTCCCCCACCGATGCTTTTTCAAAGTTTTTCATTTCAAATTCTTTGATCCATTCCAATATCAAAAAAGGAACTTTTTACCCAGTTAGGCCTGATTGAACTGAAGAGAATTGGGTACTTTGGTTAACAGAAGAAATCTAATGTATAAGAAAATAATTCCCCAAATTGTTTCAATCAGTGAACGGCATTAAAAATAATCTAATTCCAAGCAGTTTTTGAAAAATATCTAGCTGAAATCTTAGAAAAACAGCCTTGTTTCGAATCGAATGCTGCTGGCATTTTGAAGAAACAGCTAGGATTTTATAGTAGAATAACAATGTTCGGAAAGTTAGATTTTTGTATAAACTGGGTGGAAAAAAAGAAATGTTTTGGAAGTTTCAAATGTAATAAAAAATATGCAGTTAAATATTTTTCTGTAATTTTTGAAATTGACTTATTTTTTAAATCAATAATGGAATATGTTCACATACTCTTATATACTTTGAAGAACAATACACTTATTTTAATAATAACAATACAACTTTAGTAAATAATATTAAAAAAAAAAATTACCTAGTCAATTTAGGGCTGTAAGGTCAACAAGAAAATTTGATTTTTAGTTACTTTTATTAAAGGATTACAATTAATATAAATAGGTATATATACATCACAGAATCACACTATTAAGTGGCAAAATAGAAAGCGAATTTTTCTTGCAATTTTTCATTTTTCCTTTCTATATATGGTGTTGGATTATTATTTTTGATTGTTACTATTTATTCACTTTCTATTTTTTTTTTTCGTTTCTAAATTATGAATGATTGTGGTCTATAATTTCTCATTCTATCCATCTCTTGTAATGCTTCATTATTTCAGTAACCTTTCCAGTAAGTTTCGAGCGGTCAATTCTTCAATTAATAATCCATCTAACGATTCCACCAGGACTCAAGGCGACATAAATTTCTTCACTTTTATTTTTTGAGAAAAATCCTTCTTTCTAATCACTAAGCCAAAACTGCTAACTCACTCTCTAAATCATTTGGATAAAGCATCTACAGCAATACGTAA